>CM035593.1:37221065-37305952 GCA_020423425.1 Chrysopa pallens
CAATTTTGATGCATTTTTATTTGTACATGCGTGGTATACGTTTACATTAGTAGTTTAAAAAATCGATTATTCTCGAACATCGATACTAAAGAAAAATCGAAAATCTGAACGAATAAACGTGAAAAAATAAAGCTTACTGCCTTAAATAATGGTTATTGTCACAAAAAGCCGATATATCGTGAACCATTCATCGGATTTCGATGAAATTTTGTAAGTAGATACATGATGTAGGTTTACATCAGATATTGAACGGGATAGTATTTGAACAGCAAATTGAAAATAATTAACATAAGCTTCGTAAGTTTAATGAGAAGTAAAAAAATATAAAAAAATTTTATATGATTGAAATGTAGAAAATAAATTTTTTATTATTTCATATTAAAATTATAACTCATTCGTTGAAGACCTACTGGCCATATAGCTATTTAAGTGAGCATATATCACAAGGACGTTTTTGTTTTAAACCAAAATGTGTCTAAAATCATCCTTACACTTTTTGTAACCTTTTTGTGTTATTGTCTTTAAACTAAAAAATTAATAGCGGATTCTTCAACAAATGTTTTTACGATATTATTTTTAGTAATATAAGTAATTATATATAAGAATCTATTGTGCACCAATTCTGTTTAAATTCTGTTAAGATAACAAGAATTTACCATAATTTCTGATACATTCGGTATAAATCTTACAGAAAATTATTTACATATTCGAGCTATTATCTTTGATGAAACAACTAGACGTGGGAACAAGAACTGTATATCTGTGGTATGAAATTAAATCGCTCAAGCGTTCTTCAAATCATTTAAATTTTTCATAAAACGTATAAGATTTAGACAATAAACTTCGAGAAAAACATTTCAAGGAAATGATGGAATATATACACAAAATGCACAGTTAATTATATATAATTAGAATACATAATATTTTAAAATTTATGCTTCCATATTCATTGAGCTAATCAACTTCTATTTGAAAAACAAATTTATCAAATAATAATCTTCTAACAAATCGTGGTAGCAATTAATGTTAGAGATTACTAAGTGAATAACTTTCTGATAAAGAAAATTATTGTGTTTATCGATAAGTTATTATAAAATGACGAATAAAAATATAAAACAGAATACTTAATACAATGTTTATTGGTAAGCAGTGGCGGATTTCGCTTAGTTCCGTGAGGTCTGGACATAGGGCGGTACTACGGTTTAGGAGCGGTAAAATTTTGAAATTTTAATAAACAAAATTGCCAAGAATAATTAAAATTTAAATTTTTATTGTGAACATCAAAATAATTTGTTATTAATTAAAAATATGTTATGAAATTTTAACAAGAAAAGCTTCATAAAATTTTTTACCGAATATCGTTTGTTATAATTTTATGTTAAGTTACAAAATTTGACTAATTATTTGAATTTTAAAAACTATAATTAAAAATTTTTAAAATCCCGTTCGTAAAACAAAAAAGGAGCCACAATGGAACGGGTCTAGAGCGGCACATAGCCTAAATCCGTTGATAAGCATAATTGTCAAACTTTTTCGTGCAGTCCAGCAAGTTTAATGCCATTATGTAGGGCTTGAATTTCTATATCTTCATAAATTTCATTTGCAATTCTGTCAGGGTATTTGTTAGATAGAATCAAGCTAAAAATCTGCTCCGCTGCCTAGCAAAGCGTCGGGTACACTCTGTTTTAAAAAAAAAATACCGATCGGTTGTAGTTAGAGGGGGGAAGAAATCTTGAAAATAGGTATCATATATTTTTTCTTTCGATGTTGAAAACAGAATCTTTCCATTAAGTTAATAAACATAACATAAAATATTAATCTTTATTGAAGTTAACTGAAAATAAATGGCTGCGAGGAGTTAATAAATAGAAAATACTATTGAAATTCAGAAAATTACAAAGAATACACATTGATGTTTTAAATGAAAACAAAATGTACCTACCTTTGTTTAAAAATATCAAAATTATTAAAATATTATTAAAGTAACAATTTATGTACAGCAAAATCTCGGTAAATAGATTCAATTCAGCTTATGAATAACTCAGCTAAAAAATCATTCAAGTATAAAATTGAATATACACTAATATTTTATGCAATAAATATGAAATATTGTGTAATAGGATAGCTCGTTGTAACGAAGAATAATACCTACACGTTTATGATAAATTACCAAATGTCTTAAAAACAATCTGAAAAATATTATATTATACTTACAGTGGCAGTTAAGTGACAGATATAAATATAATTTGATTTCTAGCAGTGATTTTATTGGAGTTGCTGTTACACCTCACATTTCTCAGTTGCTGTTACACCTCACATTCGTGACCAGCGATCCGAAAACCCTCTAGACGATTTCGATACTAAATATTTAATTAAAAAATAATTGGTATATCATTGTCACTGCTGGGGGTAATTTTAATGTGGTATAAACTATCCTTAATTCTTGTTAAACTCGGAATTGTGAAGAGTTGAGGTAAAATTTTGAATTTAAGCTATATTTTATCTCATTTACTTCAAAATGGATTAATGGGGTGGAAATCATTCTTAGTTACTTCCTAATTCGCATTCGTGATCAGTCACACTAAAAATCCTCGGGTTATCCTGATTTTCTTAGTCAAATTTATAATTTTTTAGATTTTTTTATCACTGTTACTATTTTGGGATGGGAAAACTACCGTAATATTCCAATATTCATAATGAGGCAGAGGTTTGTGGTGATAAACGATCCTGAAGGACTAAGGAACACGTACAAACAGTTAACAAAATTTATCAAATCGGAACTGTTCCTCCAATTATCCACATTTCAATATTATTTTCCACATATTTACTGTATAAGTTATTTATATGTTGAATATTCAATGTTCAGTATTATTTTCCAATATTGAGGATTTAGTGGTATTATTATTTATTAACAATTCATAGCGTTAAGTTGTTAGGTTTATGTTATACTAACGTTATGAGTTATGGGGGAAATAGTGGTTAATAATGAGTTCAGAAAGAGTGTATCAACAATCTATAAGATTTGCAATTACCAAACCAGTTAACCAAATTACATTGGTTAAAGTTTATAACAGAATTAATAATCTACATACATGTATTACATATGCTGGACAAGAAACTCTAAAATATAGGATACCAGGACTGTAATCCGTGGTACTAAAAATAACTTAGAAAATAAAACTCTAGATCTCTTTTATGCTTTAAATCTCTAACCTCCTTTCATATAATTATATTATTAATTATCAAATTTCCAATTAAATTTATCGACCTGACTGTTAAACAAATGTTTTAGTATTATTAAAAATATGATTTCCAAGAGTATCTTCATCGAAATTTCGTTTTGTTCAAGACTAATTAAAGCGATCACTTCGAATTTTTCAAGTTCTCATAGAATGTCTTACAGACATAGTAGATTTCATAGTGATTGTGTTGTGATACAAAACGATTAAACGATTGATGACAATTCCATTAGTGATGTAACATTGTTTATAAAAACATCGATGTCTTAACATTGACCATTTATGACACACATATTGGAGGTTTTTCATTCTAACAATCGAACATCTTTGAATCAGCACTCAATTTTCGCTCACAAGTAACTCAATCATCCAAATGTAATGAATTTGGTATGTACTATTTTCACATGAAAACGGAGGAAAGTCAAGAGTTAAACCCAAAAAAAATTGAATTCAAATCAAAATTATATTAACCTTATAAGTTAAATATAATTTTCTAGAAATGTATTTTTTTTTTAATTTAATAATTATTTTATCGAAAGAAATTAAATATATTTTATATTGGACATTGTATTTGTTATAAAAGTGTCAGTTTGGTGTCAATTCCCCTTATATCTATCACAGATTTTAAAATCGATGATAAAATATCCATATTCAAAAAATTTTAAAACATTGATGCTTCGTTTTCATTCCCAATTCTCTCATACCCATTAGTATCATGGACATGCACGTAATCCATAAGCATAACTGAAATATTACTCTATTATAAAATTTTTTTACAATTTTAATGAGATTCTCTTGTAAAAACATTAGAATATTGTTATTACTGTTACATTTTCTAAAATTGTTTTTAAATCATTAAATAAAATAACATTGAAGTGATATATTCAAACTATTTTATTCAAATGCTTTCTATATATATTAATGTTAAATTTACATCTAAAACAGAAAATTTTCACTTAGAATATGAAGTAACTGAAAGATTCCATTTAACTGTTAGTCTGTGTCTTCGGAATTGAAAATATTTTATTTAAATAAATGAAGGAAAAAGAGGAAATGAATTTTGATAAAATAAAAAGACTACACCAGTGTATTTTATCTATATTGTTATCAACTACTACTAACATTCAAACTAATTGACACGAGAGATAGATTTGCCTAAAATAATATAAAAAGTAAGGTATTCGAATCCTACAATGCATGATGGGAAATATTTTTTATATAGCCGTAGGATAAAATAAGCTAAAAAAATTCTCAATATTCAAAATCTAAGCCAATAATTTTGTTAGCTAAACATATAACTGATATTTTTGAAGTAAGTCATCATAGCAAAAGTAGCTATGCGTAATAAATAAATAGAAATAAACAAAATTATGGTATAGATGTCAGACATCAACATACCTAAAAACGAAAAGAGATACCGAGATGAAATTTGGATGGTGAATCCTAGGCCAAAAGAAATCTTGGTTGAATTAGGATCAAGTTCGCGATTGATCATAATCGATCGATTAGGTATAATGGATCCATGAATTTTTGAACCATAAAAAATAGAAGAAAATCAAAAGCAAAAAATCTTTATTTCATTTAATACAAATAATTTTTCTTTGAAATAGTTTTTCTTAAAATGTTTAGATATGCCACAATTCGGACATAAATATTAGTATTGGTGATCGATATAATTTTTTTGTTTATATGTGTGTTTATTCTATATTGGTGTATTTTAATAAATTTCCCTATTTCCCATGAGAAGTGATTGTAAAAACGTACTGAATATTCTTCTTTATGCGTGTTAGAAGCTCGGAGTGTATTTTTGATATAATAAAAACTATAAAGATAGAGACGAGAATCCAGCTCATTTTTTATTTATACAATCACAGAAATAAATGTGTTGAATGTGGGTGTGTGAATAAGCATAATTTACAAAAAATAATAAGTGATTTTAAAAGAAAACATAACAAAATTTATCATAATTAATTTTACACAAATCCCAATGCTATTCACTATTCAAGTAGTGTTACAAAATTTAAATTATCATTTTGTAAATTTTGTGCGAATTTTAAAGTTTAGTTTGCAGTTTTTAGTCGATGAAATATCGCCTAATATTTGACTGACCTTAAATTTATTTAAAAGGGTAAAATTCGAAAAGAACATAGCTCCTACCGGGTTTTCTGAAACTACTGATTCGATTTCAAAAACGGTTTCATCAACATTTGGAATATATTTTTAGGTTAAACAAAGGTTGTATATTATTTCGTTAGAATGAAACCGTTTTTGTGGTGACTAATATAACTTAACCAAAAAAGAACTTACGATAATTAGGAACTTCAATTTGTTTTTAGACTGTAATTATATTGTTTTGATTTCAGGATTGGAATGTTATCAACTAACATTGGAAGTGTTTCGATCATCATCCGTAATATGTTCCGTGTTACATTTGTTAGCATTAACATGCAATCATTACTTGGGTATATTAAAACCCTTACAATATTCATCATTAATGACCGGACGTAATACAAAGATTATGTTGTTGTTTTTATGGCTGATACCAAATGCATTCTTTTTTATATACTTTACAAGGGAAGCAATTTTGTATGGTTGTGTGGGCAAGTAAGTATTTTTCTGAATATGCATATAATATATATATAAATTATTATGTCCCTGTATTACCAAACTTCTACGAAACGACTTGACCGATTTTTATGAAATTTTATGTGTATATTACTAAGATAGATAGAGCATAAAATTACATAAAACAATTGAAGATAACAACTTACAGAGTTAATTGTTTAGATACTCGGCACATGATTGCAATTGTTTGGACTATTTTTAATTAGGATTCATAAAATACTATAAATATCCAGTCTATACAGTTATACATGCATACCTGTATAATAATAAAATGAATTGTTATTATCTATATCTGTTTATTAGCCGAGCTAAAACTCTGGAAAACTCATATATTTTACGAAAAAATGTTTTTTTTTTTGTTCACAAAAATAAACATTTTTTGTATTTCAACTTTTCTTTTATTTTTTTATAATTTGAAAGTTGGCTAAAGGATCTATTAGACCCAATAGACCGATTTTGCTCATTCAAGTACTTAAACTCACTTTTTATGTTTAGATTACTTCATCAAAATTTCAGTTCGATATCTCTTTTTGCATTTGAGTTATCGTGTTGACGTATGGACTAAAACACAGTCAGAAATGAACTGACTAATCAGGTGGTTTTATGACCACTTATGCCAAAATTGTGTTAGGGTGCTTAATATTTTCTAGCGTTACAAACTTTAGACTAAAATTAATATACTCTGATATATTTTTTATATCGAGTATAAAAAAAAGTGGATCAATTTTGACGATTATTTAAATAAATCAAAACTAAATCGCATGGAATTTTTTACACATACACACATTGAATTCACATTTACATTATATACATATGTGAAAATTCTTTAATGCTGTTTTATTTCGATCTCACCCAATTCAAATATACAAATATTAACACGTACAGGGTTGATTCCTGACTAAACGTGGTTTCTGAGCTTAGCAGACTATCATTCAAGATAGAAAAAATTTACACTCTTACAGAAAGACGTTAGTTGAATCACCCACGTGCGATTATGTCTTCGTCTATAAAGATTTCAAAAAAAATTATAATTTCCATTATCAAAATAAACATTTAAAAAAAAAAAACAGTTTTTAAGCTTCAAATTAATAAATCAATCGTAATAGTACACCAAATGAACAATTTGCATAAAGTTCAATGCAATATTTCAATATGTATAATCAGATTTAAATTGATTACTGGTACCGGAATCGGAAATGCTATTTGATGCATTTATTATCAACTATACCTGCTATATTGGAATTGTTTACATATAGATAATTTTATTTGTGTAAACACTAACAAATCGTAATTTTCATACATTGAAATATATAATAAAAAAATTAAAAAAAAAAAAAAAATTTAATCGATTTCAAAAAATGAAATAAAAAAAATGAAAATGAATACTTATAAAATAATGAAAACTAATAATAAGAGTGGTTTATGTAGATACATAGAGTGGTACAGGTAGATCATTTTTAACCAAGTACAAAGAGCATATAAACAGCCATAAAACTTATTCTAACTTTTCCATTCATTTGACCAATACAGGTCATAAAATTGATGTTGAGCAGATGCCGGAGATGTTACATGTTTGCGACAAATGCCAAAAATTAAATTTGCTAGAAGCCCTGGAGATCAATAAATTTAAATAAAAATCTAAACTTTAAAATTTAAAATAATCAAATACATCTTAATACATCCCCTTTTATTTAATTTGAAATTATAAATATCGATAAATATTTACGAAAAACTCCACCCACAGTTTTTTTCATTCACAATACTCTTACCTGCTTTCGTTATATATTTCCAAAATATACGATTAATTAATTATTCATTACTTGACAATGATATTATAAGTCGAAAGCACTCGTAATATTAAAAAATTGTAATGTGAAAAGTGGACAAAGTTAAAAGATTCCATTATTTTATAAAATTGAATTTTCATAAAATAAATAATACATCTATTAATTTTCAAAATAAATATAAATAATTTTCTTGTGATCAATTACCTTTCGAAATCGGTGATAACGATTCTATTTTTTTCTAACAGTATGATAAGTGCAGACTTCGATTAGTAGTTGGTCTCGAGCAAATTATTTTTAGGAATGTATATTTTTTCTTTATTATTTTCTGGTTCATTTTGTGTTTCTTAAAAATAAGTTTTTCTGGGCAATTTGAAGAAGAAACACTAATATTCTGGATATTTGAATTTTTATCTAAATTAGGCATGCATATTTAAAATAACCAAATTTGATGAAACTTACACCTGTTCCTTAAGTTGAATCAAATATAGAATCATCGTAATTAAAATCAAATAAAGAATCATTCTTAGTTTCTGAGAAATACGTGGACAATCATACAAACAGATATACATACACAAATCCATAAAAACATTAATGCATTCATAAAATTTGGTAAAGTTGATGTTTTGAAGGCCATACTTATCGACGCTTAGAAGGCCATACTATTAAAAGGGCATACATGTATAATTCCAACAAAATGACATACATATAGATCGTATTGATAACCTCCTTTTTTTGAAATCGGTTACAAAAGAATATAAAAGGTATCGAAATTTAATTCTTTATTAAATTTAATCCACCGAGGGGTTGTAACAAATGTAACCAGCGAAGCCCTTGAATGGCCAATTAAACATTTTAGAAAAACCACTTTTCGTGATTAAATATGGGCAAATTTAGAATTGACACTCGTTAAATAAATATTTATAAGAAAATCGTTATACATATTCATTATAGCTCATTCAAACATTTGTGGTCTGAAATGCAATTTTTCGGGCACAGAGTACTCCCTGAGGCTAATCCAAGAATGGAGTGCATTTATCGAAAACTGCAGCTTTTTCCACCGCTAGATATAGGAGTCTCCCAGATTTATCAAATTTAGTCTATCACAACATAGCATTGACCTGGTTGCTCCAAAACATTTCTGAATATCATCTCTTCATTACTTCTATCATCATTACTTCTTTTTTTTTTTTGCTTTCTTGTACGTTTCTTATGCAATCAGATCTTTTTATGTGAAGAATACTTCTTACCATTATAGATTGTTATGTTTTTAGTTGAGTAATTTTTTGTTATTAAACTACTTCCACGAGCTTACATCAAATACTTTTTAACCCTTCCATATGAAGGAGTAATAAACTGACAAATTAAATTTCCCCACCTTTCCTCGAGTATTTATTTTTGATTGAAAATTCCACCTCTGAAAGTGTATACATCGCATTACGTTTTTTTCTTTCTGTCACCCAATCATCAAAATCCAATGGATTTCTTACAACGCTAAAGTCGGCTACCCTACCATTACTACTATCTTACAACGAATATAGAGGTAAAATAAATTAAAACTTTTATATTATCAAGGACAGTTGACTATGGATAGCTCGTGATAGATCAGAAATATATTTATTATACAGATACGTTTTTTTTCTATTGATTTTCGTATGGTATGCTTGCAAAAGTCATTTTAATAAACGATCTTTTCGTAATTTAATCTCACATTCTATATTCTTGGTAATAATTATAAACTAAATTTAAATAATTTTTTATTTAAATTGATAGTAGTTATAACGACTCTTCTTTATAACTATTTAATTAATTTGTTTTCATATTATTAACATAACTACTACTAGCTCTTCCATGCTCTCTACTAAAATTTTATGGCGAAATTATAAAAAAATGTCGTTTGTGTGAAGATAAACATTTCAAGTAATTACGTAGCTCTATTATAATTTAATTTTTAGACTTTTTATTGGCTTTGCGATCAAGTTCTTAATTATTATTAATGTAATAACTTTTCTCTACTTTGAAAGTGCTCTGAAAATTTAGCCATCTTGTTTTTCGATGTTTGTAAAATTGTGACCATAAAGTTTCAAGTTAGCGGATATTGGAAATGGAAGGGTCTTTCAATAACAAAAAATAAAACCATTTTAATACTGATAAAACTTAGTATAAATTATTCGACAAATTACTATTTTTTGATTATCGATGAACGGACACTTCGTTTCGCTATGTGTATGACAAAAATGGTTCTTACATTTCTGTCAATTTGAAGCTTCTGGGTGAAAAAAACGGCTTATAAGTTTTCGACGAGAAAAAAGTTGTTACACTATTCAATAAATTAAGTAAAATATAAATTTTTAGCTTGATGCTAATATTGAGAAAAAAAGACACGGGGCCCACTGGATAATCCAGTCAAAAATATCTTTACATTATTACCACTGAGCCTATTTTTATGTAAGATAAAAAGCTGTTGAATTGCAATTGTAGCACCGTATTTATTTCCGATTTTATGTTGCCGGTATAACAGTCCGTATATAGAGTAATAAAAAGTGAAAACACGGACAAATCAATATGTTTATACAATAAAAAATCAAGTGTTAAATTTGTGTAACAAAGTATGAAATGAGGGTGTAAATTCCGGGTTTATTCAAATTATATTTTATTATCCTTCGACGGGAGATATAAACCTAATATTAACCTATTAACTTTAAATACCTTTAAATATATTAAATTATTATATTAGGTACATATGAAAGATTATATATACCATAGTGATATATTTATAGTGTAACGTTTAATACACCTATCTTCCACGTCGGAGCTTTATATTCTCGCTACCTGAATACATATACTTTTTAATTTCAAGTTTTAACCATCAATATATGAGGTATTGTATTTCTTTAAAAAAAAAAAAAACCAAATTTATTGACAGTTATAAGGTCTGCCGATAGCAGTGAAAAATTAGAACTTTTAGTATTAAAATTTTAAATTTCCTTATAATTAAATTATCAACATGAATCTGGTTTTCACATTGACACTCCGAGCAACAATAATTATATGCATGTTTTTTATTATTCAAATATATTTAGGGGTGTACAAAATTAGGAGAAAACAATTTCACTCATAATACATACATAGCACTAATGTTGCACAATACGTCCGTTGTATAGCTATAGATATACTGCTGTAAGTATGTCGGTAACGTGAACGCTCGAGTCTTCACCCACCCCACAAGCGTCTAACGAGCACAGAACCCGGCAGCTACGCCAGACATGAACGTGCCGGTGACGTGGACCCATAAGATTTTCCCCTACCAAGAAATGCCCAACTTCCATTAATGGAGTTTTACCTCAGTTTTTCAGATATATAATACATCTATAACAGAGGCCACTCATTATATTATATTTAATCTTTATTTACTATCAAACTACATCGGATATAACATTAAATTCATGATGTTTGAAACTCTCAAAAGAGTTGAAAAATGAGTCATAATTTGCGTTAATTAACTACGGAATCATACTGATAGGAACTATTTAATAAAGTACATTAAGAGACCATACACTCTCAACGTTTTCGTGAAATTAAGTCAACGTATTGACTTTATACATACGCAATCAATTTATTTCGACACGTTGACGAAAAAATTACAAAACATTTCCCATAAAGGGATTAATACATTTAGCCGATAGCAGAGATAACAGACATATTTTATTGTTATTTTTAATGTGATGGTATGTATACACATATAAATTTGTGTGGGTATTTTGTATTGATGTTATTAAAAATATAATGCATAGAAACAACACAAATATCTATTGTACTTGCGTGATACAACATGATATATAATTTAAATACTTTACCATAATACAAAGCAAACATTTTATGCAATAGATTATAAATAATATAATTTATATTGAATTTAAAATGATTTTTCATTTAACAAAACGTTGAAAATACCTAAGATACCAATTAAATCGAATTAGAATACAATTTATGGACTGATAACTATTTTCGATGAGACAGCGATATATAGCAAGTATAATTGAATTATTGACAATAGTACAATCTGCTGAAGATAATTCGTTAATCATTCGCAGCTCCTGTATTGCGAATTTTTATATTAGATTATTTTCAATAATCTTCTTGTTGTTTCATGCCAAAATCAATCGAAACGAGTATTGTCAATTTGTTTGTCAAATTTGTTGACAGTTGGGTAAGGATTTATTTTATCAATTTTTTTTTTCAACGAAGTAATTGATAAAATATTTTTATACTAAAATTTACTGTGTATGGCTCGTATTATACTGATATAAGAGCATTAAATATGTTTACTCATTATTTCAGTTATTTCCTCATTATTATAAGTTTAATCTATTTTAAACAAGAATAAAAACTTAAAAAAGTTTAACAAAATTAAAATCGAGATTTTTTATGTTAATTTTGTTGATTACTTAACTAATACAATGTTCTGCTTTCAGAAGCGTTATACAAAGTGTTTAAAGCAATTAGCTATTTACACTTTAATATCCGGTATACATTTTCATTGCAGATGAGGAGATTTTATTTTGAATAAATTTAACTGAGGGAGGTTCTTATGAAATATATTTATAAAGCAATTAAGACATATAATAGATTTTTATCTAACAATTTCTTCTTGTACTACTAAGATATTGCTGCTGATTCTAGTGATACTTATTAACTGGACATAAAGTTTTTGTTCACTCCACTTCTTAGTATACTACTTTTTTTTTTTCAAACATTACTTGGATTCCGGAATCTGGAAAATTCAAATATTTGAATCGATGCAGAGTTATTATATTTATTTAAAATATCTGCGTCGCAGGACTTTTTTTTTACTATTATATACTTGTAGGAATACGTATTATTATTTTTCTTTTTAACCGACATCAAAAAGGAGGAGGTTCTATATTCGACTGTATTTTTTTATGCTTGTTCCAAGTGGCCTCATTTGAATTTGATTCAGATCCGATGTCCCCAAGGAGAGACAAAAACATATTTAGTGATTAAATTTCATCCAAATGATAAATTTTTCGTGGTTGTATAAAATTAAAATTTTTAAACAAAAAAGAATTATCTTCAAACAAATGAACTTAAAAGTAAAATTTTTCCTTGTAACCAATTACCTTTCAAAGTCGGTGTCAATTTTATCCTTAGCTAAAAAATTGATTAGTTGTCGTCGACTGAACAAGGAAAAATTTAAAATTATTTTTTACTTTTAAGTTCATTCTTTTGAAGACGGTTATTTTGGTTTAAAAAAAGATAAAGAAAATAAAACGTATGTTAAAACTGGCATACGTTTCTGCGTTAAATAAAACGCTCATGTAATCACAGTTGATATCCAATAAATCACGATACAAATTATTCACATTTTTGAACATAGATTAGTATTTATTTGTACTCAAAAATTTCAATTTCCTTTGTGCTACTAATGTTTAAAATAATGTATTCTATATACCTTAAATTTAAAGACGACTAAAAGAATAATTTTCTTTTCTAAAAAATTAAATTAAAATCAAAATCGAATTCCATTTACATTTAATAAAATATTGAAAAAATAAAAAAATTTGTTGTATATCATCTCTTATTTTGTTTTATATTTGCAACTATGTTAAAAAAATTCAAATAAAATGAAATATCTGATAGCATCAAAGAACATACAAAATAACAGTGCCATTAATTACAATGTACGGAAAAAAATGGTATTCCTCTTTTATTTGGAATTTGTTTTTTGTTTCAGTCGAATAAAAAATGTTCTTATTAATTAAAGTTTAATACATGTTAGCCGCGTATAAAACTTACGATGAGAAGATTCATTCCAAATTTTCGTGGTAAAAAGGTTTTGTTTTAAATATTATATTATTTTAATGTTCAAATTTAATCGTGCATTCGTATTTTAAAAATAACTTTATTTAAGTATTTCAAAATTAATATTCTTCAGGCATTTTCTAGTTTGTAAATTAGAAATTATTATTTAAATGACTACATTTTTTTATAAGAATATTTTATATCAAACATTTCGCACATTCTTAAATTTGTTTTCTTCACAGGATAGAAAATGTTTATATAAATATAAATATTAAAAGTTAAATTTATAAAGTTAAAAATTCAAAAAAGTTTTTGATAGTCAAATACAAACAAGATTTTCTAATAAAAATTTAATTTGATGATAAAGCAGCAAAGTCTAATAAAAAATTTAGCTAATACAGAAAAAATATAAACATTATTTTAATATCTTTAGACGCGTATTGTAAGTACATGAAAAGTAAACTTTTTTGTTGCTTATAATAGATATGTTATTATAACTTATATTTGTACTCACCGCTAACAGATAGGGTAAATCATTAATTACGACACACGAATTTTATGATTTTTCCATAAAACAAATATTAATGAAATTAAGCAACATGAAAACACTAAAAGAAATTATCGATTTAATAAAATTTATCATCTAAGTATTTGTAAATCCACCAACCAATCCATTAATAAGATTATTCCGCTATATATAAATTATTTTCTGGCTCAATATTAGTAAAATTAAAATTTTTATCATAAAAAAAATTCATATTGAATTTCACTATAATTTACAAAATTAGGGTTGAAAATTGAAAAAATTAGGAATGTTTTTCCACCTTAAAAGGTCAAATTTTCCTAAAATCGTTTCCAGGGAGTTTTTAGAGTCGGCGATCACAAAGTATAGAAGCCACTGAGGATGGTTGCAACCCTTTTCAAACTTCCCTAGAAGTGACAAAGCTAAAAATTCCCGTGCGAAAATTTCTCACGATAAATAAATGTTTTGATAAAAAAATGTGTGTGCTAGAAGAAAACGGCTAATGTTATGAGTTTATGACGCTATGTAACTAGTTTCGTGCTTAATTACTCCAACTTCCAATATAATTGGATTGAATTAATGAATTTACAAGAGCTGTGTTAAGACGAATCGGCATTTTCTTAAAAGGTCGATTCCATCTTAACCTTTTTATTATTCTTTAAAAGAAATAAGGATTGTAATATATTGATGAATTAGAAACACTCTGTGAAATATATTTGGTAATTCTAACTATAAAATAAATTATTAATACAATAAAATATTGTATTTACTGAAATCGAATTAAATTTTGTTTTATGTATAATTGAAAAATAAAATAATGAGAATTCCTTTCAATATTTAAATTTATCCACAAGTATTTATAAATAACTCATTTTCAAATATCCTATGTATATAATAATTGTTTACTTTTCCAATATGTTTATAGACCTTCAGGTTAAATAAGAATGTCAAGGTTTATATTCTTGATGTTCGAAATTTCATTAAAAATTCGAAAAATATACTTAAAAAAATTAAACTGTCTTTATTTATTTTATCAAATTTTCTTTCAAGAAGCTAATGGTTACTTTTAAAAATACGAACAAAATTTTAGTATAGGTGATGATAGAATTATCCGTCAATCCAGGAAGGTAGAAAGCTATAATTTTGGTGACATATTGTAGAATAAAAACTGAGCTTATGTTTTTGAATATGAAAAATCGATCTACTGGGTCCAAATGATTCATGATCCAACTTTTAAGCCGTAAGAGATGTTTGTTTGTTTCTTAAAAACATATTTACGTAAACTATTTAATTTCGTTACGTTAAACTCCAATTATCACTAATATTTATGATCTCCGCTTGTTATACTCGACTTACATAAAATATGTTAGACCATATAAGTTTTAGTCGAAAGTTTTCAGCCCTAGAAAATATTGATCGTATTAACAAAATTTTGGTATTGATGTTCATTGAATCATCTTATTAGTCCATTTCCACATTTTAGTTAATCCTTCTGGTTATCCGTTTGTCCAACAAATTAAAAACTCAATTTATCTTCGTGAATCAGCAAATTGGATGCATTGAACCATAGAATATAGAAGAAAAATTCATTATAGTAAATGTTTACAATTTTAGGCCAAACTATAGCAAATAGATACATATATAATTATGAACTGAAAATTAATATTCACCATACGACGTGCATCTAATCAATTAACTCTGTTATTTGTTATCTTCACATGTTTTATCAATAAATTTTTAAGCAGTTTATCAAAACTGCATATATAAAAGTGATAAAGATCATTACTATAAGCAACAACCGACGCTACTATTATTAACTTACCACATGATAAGTATTTTAAAAAGTTAATATCACAAATCTTTGTAAATGTAGTTACAAAGTAAACACCGCAGAAAGTATTAGAGGTATAGGTAGTTAAAAAGAAAAACCTTTAGCCAACATCATCTATACATTCACAACTTTCGAGAAACTCTAGTGGTTGGTAACATTTAAAAAAAAAGAAAAAATAATTATTGAAAGAACTAAAGAAGATTTATTTTTTAAAGTATCACTAACCATTAATTTAAAAATAGATGTAAAAAAAAGTATCTACTATGCAGTCTGTTAGAAAACATCTTTACCATCTTAAACCATATTAGCTCAATCCTACCTACGGTTAGAATGAATATTATTGGTGCCCATATGTATACGGTGATTTATGGACATTCATAAATCATGAAATGAAATTGAGATTTAATAATCATAAGTCGGAACAGTTAATTCAAAAGTTAACTTGGTTAATATTTATTTAGAAAATTAGCTTCGTTGATCGCTAAGCGTTAAATTTTGAAAATTTTAATGGAAATCGTTAAAAGTTCAATATCCAAAACTTATACTGCGTTTGGACTGGGGACATAAACGTAAATAAGACAAAACCTTGTAAGAAAATTAATTTTTAGTACAAATTTTAGGCAAAGAAATATTGCATTTGTAAATTTGTTCTCCTTACCTTGATTTTAATGTAGTAATCACTTAAATAAGGCCAAAAATTTGATTCCGTTTTATCAATTTGTGTGTAGTAGTCGTAGTGTCCATATTGTGAATGTAAATGGAATTAATTTGAAGGCCTATTTAACTTAAATGAAAACCAGTGGTCAAGTAAGTAAAGACACTAAACCCATTTGACTACTTGGGCGAGAGGTTACGGGTGTAAATCCAGACTGCGGAAGTTTTTTCAATTAATATAAAAAAGCAATGAATATGTCACTTTCAATTAATATAATATAGCAATGTACATGCCACCTTGTGCTAGAATGCATATTTTCTTTCAGTATTCTAAAAGAGGGTACATAGGACCAAAAGTTCTAAGTACAAGGGATGCAAAGTATAGATAGATAGGTAGAAATATCCTATTTTATTAAAATTATCAACTATTTTAATACGAAGAAAAATAGAAATTTACGATGTTACTATGATTTCGTTCCAACAAGATAGATTAGAAATTCGTATGTGAATTTTCGTACAAAAACATACAAAGATCCTAGTGTTTGTATGTCTGAACTAATACACTCATGCTGAACATCGGAACCATGTATTATTGTGACTCTATCTCTTTGCTTAATCTATTAATCTAATGATGGTGATAAAATATTGGGAGAAGAAATTATTTTTGTCAAGTTTCAAACAAAATCTTTCAATGGATTTGAGCTCAGAATGGCTCACATAAATATCTGGGTGTTGCTTTTCCCATTCGTACCTTTCAATATGAAATATTTTGTTACTATTATTTATCCAGGTACTAGATATATAAAGCTTTTATTATTTATCATGCCGTATTATTTCTATGCTATTATTTATACTGACTTTGTTTATTGAAACCATAAAATTTAGATTTTTGATGATTTATTACACTGATTTGCTAAGAAAATTATAGCTTAAAATAGCTTCTAATAGTATTCTTTTTGTTATTTTTTGCAAAAATTTATATAAAGGCGATAGGAAATATGAATTTTTCGTACCTCAGTAGTGACGAATAAATTTGAAGAAAAAATGTATGAGCCCATGAATCCAAATGTTTTCATTCGTTTCTATACTTACGAAATACTAGTTTATTAATCAAATGTTGGGTATATAACTCTGTGAATGGTGTATGATTTAACATAGGAAATTACTCAAAATTTATTAACTAATTTAATATATATATTATTTATATTTACAAGTAAAAATAATTACTAATGCAATTTTTTCTTACAATTTTCAACCCAATAACTTCAATTAAATGTCTGTAATTATTTACAACAATTGAACAAATAATTATATTTTCTAGAATGTAAAAATTTTATATTATCTAGAATGTGACACTCGTAGCGCATCAATCGATTAAGAAGTTCCTTCCACGTACTATACACGGTGCGAATAGTCGTTTGCTTACAAACAAATAACATGTAGGAGAACACACACACGAAAGTAATAAGTTTTAGAAAAAGGTAGCCAACTAATACAAAAAAATTAAACAAACAAACTTGTCACCCCTTTACAAACTTCAGATACTAGTTTTAAATATATCTAGTTTTAAAGTTTTAAACTTTTTAAAGGAAATGTGTGAATGTGTGTATGAGTGTGGGTGTATCTGAATTTAATATCTAGTCCAATGCATAAGTTTAAAAAAATGCATCTCGACGCCCACCGGAAACACTGAAAAAATCGGCAATCTCTTTAGGTTTTCGTTTATATCATCATTTCGGTACATTTAAGCTAAAAAAATTTTGTGTTCATTGTTGTAGAAAATCAAATTTCCTATAATTTACATTTGAATTTTTGTTTCTAGTATTGAAAGTTGCGGAGATACGTATCTAATTTAATTTTTAACTACATTGAGAAGAAGAATTTTATAAGATAAAATCCTCCAAAACGAAGATATAAGCGAAAATCTAAAGAAAGTTTTCGGCTTTTTCAATATTGCTGCAGGGGCGTTGTGGGGGTGGGGGAATTGTGCATTTTTCATTTTAAACTCTTAATAACCATCTTAGACCGTACATCTTAAATTTAGTACTACCAAACCGTTTGCAAGGTAAAATCTCTCATTTATTGGACTAGACTATTTCGCATAAGATTTGATCTGATGAATTGAAATTTCACATTTAACTAGCAGAAGCTATTGAAGGATTGCCTGTAATATTTTTTTGTAATCTTCACCTGTGTTAATTTCTTTACGAGATACCAAAAATACATCATTGGTGTATTTTATTATTAAAGTTTTTTTTTTTTTAATATTTATTATGATTTTTCTAAGTATTTTTCCATAATTAGTCATTCAGAAATGTTGAAGAGAGGATTTATAAATTGTGGGAGTAATTATTGTCTTATTTTTTTCCTGTTACATATAAGTACATATTTATTTTCAATATATAGGGTTTGAGTATAGGTCAGGAAATGCAGTAACAATTTTTAAGAATTTTGTTGAATGTATAATATTTATGGTTGCATTGTATATAGTAAAATAGAATATAAAATTTATAACAATCTTTTTTTTATAAACATGAATCATGATGCTAAACTATAACTCATGTCCATCCTGCAGTAATACAGCTTATATGAATTTTTATAAATATGTTATAAAATGCATTGAAAATCGTTAATCGATACTTTTCGTTATTACGATCCGATAGTTCTCGTGATCGTAACTATCTAGTTACAGAAATGAATTCCAGTTTTACATGCTAAATCAATCAAAATTTGTAAACATTGAAACTCATGAAAACATTTAATTTGTCTCCCTTAAAATATTGATTAGATATACGAATATATGATATAATGAAACTATTTAGTAAATTTGTCAAGGATCGAAAATTATAGAGACTGTCGTAATACCCTCTGGAAAAGTTATTTTTTTTAAGCTATTGAAAATGGGGAATCGATACCTTTTTTGAAATTTGGAAGTGATGTTAATGTATTCAACAATTATTAACGTTTGGGTCACAAAGTCTCTAGGAATGATTTTTCCGATTATTTATTTTTTATACTTAACTACTTGGACTAACAATTCATTTGTTTTTAATTTTTGTACAAAAATAATTTTGCAATAACTTGATCTTGAAATATCCACAATTTATAAATCCCTTTTTTTAAATTTCTGCTTATACATCTTGTATATAACGCCTTGTTATAATAATAGAGAATAATTTAAAACAATGTATTAATGTCAATATGAATAAAATAAGTTAATACTTCCATTCTGAATATTATAGGAAGTGGGAAAACACATTTACATAATGGCGGAACAATCATATCATATTAATAAAATATAGTAACAAGTCTAACTGCATGACCTAAATCGTAACTACAAGTTGATGCCACATAGGTGTAAACAAAAGTATGAAATTATACTTCAAAAAAAGGGAAATCATTAACTAAAAGTTATTTTTATAATTATTATTGAGAACTCTAGGATTTTTGCACCAAACCGTCACAAAATTAGCAACGAGTAACATCTCCTCAGAGAATCATTACTACTAGCTAATTCATACTGATGATGACTACATTGTAGTCGAAATACGTATTTATAAAATACAAAATAATTTCATCTAGGAAATTGGGGCAAAAAATCGAAATTTAATTAAAAGTTAATTGTTTGGATACTCGAAATATGGTTGAGTACCAATATATTTATTGATAGCATTATTTTTTATAATTACCATTCATAAAATAGACTGAATATGCGTTCCACACAGTTATAAATTCATATAATTATAATAATAATGTGTATTATTACAATTTTTCAAAACAGTAGCTAATGTTTCAAATAAAAGTTGTTTGTTTTCAAAAAACAAACATGATTTGTCTTAGAATTTTTCTTGTATGGATTTTGACCATTCACGAACTTAAACTCACTTTTTACGTCTAATATACATCACCAAAATTTCAACTATATATCTTTTTTTTGTTCTTGATCCATCATGATAACGGATGGACATATCAGCACATACGGAAATGGACTAATACGGTGATTTTATGAACACTTATACCAAAATTTTGGCTTCAATATATTTCGAATTTAAATTTTATGAAACATTCAATGAAACAGGTTGTTATTTATTTATGTTTCAACTTGTACATTTTATAAGCAATGTATAATCTTTTTTTGTAGTTTATAAGTCGCTTATTATACAATGAAAAAGATTTCCAAGTTAAATGGCGATTTCAGTAGGTCAAGTGCCTCTTGTGTCTCTGTTATGATTGTCAAACAATGTCTAATATTTAATCAAGTATAAAACCTTGACATTTGTGGGTACACAAAGCAGAATAAATGTTTTAACTTCTATGTTTACATCTCTTTGAAATTGATATTCACTGAAGAAGAGAAGCATCATTTTATATAAAAACAAGTAGACCAATAAAAAATTGACGATACATAATATCATTTTCAATTGTTTGAATCATTATATAGTTTATAAATAAAATTATGAAGGAACTTGGCGATGACATAAATAAATAATTCAAAGAAATAAGCCTTCATTTATCTTCTATATTTTAAACTATAAATGTAATTTGTTATCTTATTGAAGTATTCGAATTAATTAGATATAACTTAGTATATCTAATTAATTGTATATGAAAATCGTTATTAAACAAAAGCAAAAAATAAATTGATTCTGACATTCTACTTTTAACATTGTTTGAAGTGAATCTGAAATCAATGGCTTTGATAAACTGTTAAAAATAATTAATATACAGTTCATGCAAAGTTTTGAGGGTTTTGAAGTGAGTGCTCCAAGGAGCACATTTAGGCCCCCCCTGTTCAAATTTCTCCTATTAATTTATCATTGGACTTTATTATACTCGACATAATGCCAAACAAAATTTTGTTATAGATTTTCATAAATATACAATCATATATGTCGAGTATCAAACCAATCAGACTCATTTAAATAAATTAAATAAATCAATTGTTAACTACAGCCGTACATAATTTTTTAATCAATTAAAAATGGCGAATTAAACTCTAAAATTAATGGCTGCAGCATTATTACAAGATATTATTACGTATTTATCGATTCAATATTAAGCATTACACAAATCAGAAATAATAGGATAAAATATTTCACTAAGTTTTATTTAAGCCAGACTGCGCCAGTGCAAAAGTCAAAATATGTAATTATATATATATTTATATGTAATGATATATAGTTAGTACAATAACCGTTGCATATAATTGTATATAATTATATAACATTATATATGATTATTTATAATTAAACGAAAATCACAAGCACATGATATATAATTTTATATAATTATATATGAATTATATAATATTATTATTATAATTCGATATACTTATATATAATGTGTATTACTCGGATGGAATATTCAAAAATATATCAAAATGCCTCTGTAAGTATTTCTCTAAATCCTAATATTGTTTACACAAGTTAATGGAATTGAGGAATTCAAATTTAGAATAGAGGAAATCCAATCATAGCGACACTATGGAAACAGGTCAACACAGTTTATTTCGACACGATAATAGGTATCTTAGATACTTTGAGTGTGTTTCTGATAAAATTATGACCATCCAGAGATAGTTTATTATATCATTGCCAGTGGCACCGTTTGCTAGATCACGACAATACTAATGTCCGACCGAACATTCGGCTTCGGCTTCGGCTTCGGCCACCTTCGGCTAAAAAAACCACATTCGGCCACACCTTCGGCTTCGGCCAAAAACCAGCCGAAGGTTTGGCCGAAGCCGAAGGTTTGTATTAGCCGACGAAAAATGACGAACTTAAACGAACCTGTGTTAACCGGCATGCGAACTATACAAACAAGAAAAATAACTTATTACTTAACAATAACACACACGTTTTAATTTTTTTTTTAGTTGTGTAGCTACTACCTAAAGATAAATACGCAAAAATTTTGTTTATGTTAGTGTAAAGTTGGTGTCAAGTGTACAATCTGTAAACACATTGAGAAGTTTGTGAATAACAAATTAAATGTAAGTATTATTTTTGTGTAAGCTCCTCGATTCAAAACAAAGTATTTGACTAACGACGAGATCGAAAATACAAAAACGGAAATGTGGACATTTTTAAGGGAAAATTATAAAATAAATTCAAACAAAGCTATGGACGTGGATGCAGACGTAGGATCGCCTGAACACAAAGGTTCAGGTGCTTCAATAAATCAAAGTCCTGGCAATAAATCACCGAATGACGATTTATGGGATGCACACGACAAAATGCCAAATATGATCGAATCAGGAGATTCGGGCAGCGACGAACATCTTGTTTTTGAGGAGCAATTAAATTGTTATTTAAAAGAGCCCCTTCTGCGGAGGAACGGTGATATTTTTCAATATTGGGCTTCTAGTCCCTACATTTATTTACGGGCCATAGCAAATAAATTTTTATCAGCTTCTCCCACTAGTGTTCCAAGTGAACAACTTTTCAGTGCTGCTGGGCAAATCTATGACGATAGAAGAGCCAATTTACTTGGCGAAAATGTGAATAAAGTTTTATTTTTAGCCTATAATATTCGGCTGTTGGACTTTAATTATTAGGTTTATTTAATTTTGCTCAAATTTAATTTATTGATTCAGTGATTCTTAATGATTTGTGATAATAATTTTTAATTGAAATTCTGTGATTGTGATTTGTGATAATAATTTAGGTTAATAATAATTAAATTAGATAGCGTTTATTTTTATTTTATAAAAAAAAGAATGTATTCAATCAGTTTATTTCCAGAATTTTTTGTTACCATAATTGTTTGGAGATATAAAATAGAATAACATAAATTTCACTGCCTACTTTTTTATTACTATATCAATATCATGCATTATATCAAATAATTTCTAGTTTCCAACGAAATTATATGAGTTTAAAGCCAGTATTTAAGATTTTTTTACGAAATTCAAACATTCGGCTTCGGCTTCGGCCGAAGGTTAGAAGTAGCGCCGAATAATCGGCTTCGGCTTCGGCTTCGGTCAAAATCAGACATTCGGTCGGACACTAGACAATACATGGCTTCTCCACAAACGTCGGTTCGCTGTTTTTGAAATATATTAGAACTACTTTGCAAGATGTTGGAAAAAAACTTTAGTATAGAAGTTATGACTGACTACTGTTTGTGCCAGAGTTAGCCCGTGTGACAAGAGAACCAAGTCATTACTAACCATTTAAACAGTTATTGAAATAAAACTTCTTTACAAACGCTTAACTTCGAGAGTAATTTGATGAATGCGTTATGAGAGCATTACGAAAAATGTGCTCGGACGTGGCGAACGGAAGTTGAGAGGGAGATATAAGAATAAGAGTTAAAGAAGTTTTATTTCAGTCGTGTGGTCTAAAGCTCGTATTTTTTTTACTGTCAAATTATATCCACTTTGTATACTTGAATACGTACATTCCATATTTTAAGTGAAATTCATTTTGTTACAGATTTTTGGCATCCTTACAATTTCGAATGATATTTGCACCATTATTTTTTATACCGTTTATTATCATGGTACTGATATATGGACATATTTATATAATAATTAAACGACATCAAAAAGATCGTGCAAAATACATAAATAAAGATCAAAGTTCAACAAGAAGGTATGTTGTTTACATAATTTCTATAGTTTTATTCACAACTATATCTATGAATTTATTATCATTATTATTATTATTAGTATTATCTAACCATTTACATCACAATCACTATGCAGTTGAATGCTAAGTTAAATATAAACGAGTCAAAAGTGGGATAATAACGACCATTATTATTTCATTTAGTATGATGCATAGCTACCGATATTACCGAGTGTGATGATATTTTATAGGACAAAAGTTATAGATATGAAATTTGTTTGCATTTAATTCATATATTAACTCTGTTAATTGCTCTATTTAAAATTAATTATTGTTTGTATACAACAACGTACGTCAAATGGCATTTCAATTTTAATATGAAAACTACACAGATTTTAGCGAAGATAAAAACTGAGTGCTTCAGATAATCAGAGGCGGATTTCGCCTGTGTGACACAGAGATGAGATCTATAAGTCTGACCAGAATGACTAGAGCGACATTTGCAAAATATGGTTTGTTTAATTTGTAGCATTTCCAATTTGAAAAATTCTTAATGTCTAACGGTACTGCGTGGTATAACTAGACGATTTTGCATGTCGTTTTTCTCTTCCTATCTATATTCGTTCCGCTGTGACTTTCGAACGCCTAATTCGATTTTGACAAAATTTGGTAGGCATATTGATCACACTGAGAAAATTCACAGTATAATTATTAAAAATTTTCATTTTCTCCTTGAGGAAAATTCACTGTGAACTTATTATTTATATACCTTATAATACCTTATATATATATATATATATATATATATATATATATATATTCGTGGAATAAAAAAACACAACGACCTGAATCTTCCACGCTTACTGTTGTTTAAGATAGATAAATAAAATTAATTCTGATATACAACTCAACACAACATCATAACTGAGTATTTAATGTTTTTAAATAAGTAGAACTATTAGCATATTATTTTTTAAATTTTCCAAAATTCATTACTATAGTATAAAAAGAGGAATAAAGGGGACACAATAAAATAAATATCATGTCTTTTGTTTATTCAGATAACTTCTGAATACATATTTTTTTTATTAGAAAAAGCTTTTTAAGAACAAAAGATGTATTTGTTTTCAACATTTTTAAAAGCATACGATCATTGAACCATTATCGTGTTGAGATTTGATGCGTATATACACAGACGGTGAAGTATGCATTTAATCAAGCAAACCTAGGTTTGTACTGAATAAAACATATAATCAAAAATGGATATGTAAATATAATTTAGTGGTAAGCCGTTTTATGTTAATACATGGATGCAATATCCATATCACATTAGAACATCAATGTTTTTTAAAAGTAAAGCATGGATTCTAAAAACTTGGGTGTTATAGACCAGATTACCAATTTTTTCGATATATCATTATAAAAAAATAGTTTTTTTAATGTTTGATAATTGGTATAATTTCTCATTAAAACAAATAAAGATAACTTACAGAATTAATTGTTTAGATACTCACCATATGATTGAGTATCATTATTTGAACATAAAATACACAGTCTATACAGTTATAAATACATGTATAGTAATAATATGTATTGTAATTATATGGGTTCATTCGCTAAATTTGTTCGCAATTTTTATGAAAAAATGTTTCAATCAAAAAATGTTAGTTTTAAAACATAAACGTTTTTGTACTAAAATTTTTCTTCTAATATTTATGGTTACAAACTTGGGTCATGGATCATTAAATCGATTTTGACCATTCACGGATTTGATCTTATTGTATTTGATTTATATTTTTGTCTGGCGGATGGACAGATGGAGAGACAAACGGAAATGGCTTAATTAGACTTTCTCTCTCTCTCTCTCTCTCTCTCTCTCTCTCTCTCTCTCTCTATATATATATATATATATATATATATATATATATATATATATATATATATATATATATATATATATATATATATATATATATATATATATATATATCATCGAATTTTAGTTTTTTCGATGATACGAAATTCATTTATTTAAATTTTATTCCATACATGGGAAAAAAATGAGTTAGTCACGGTTTAGGTATTTACATAAACAATTTGTTTATGTAAGGAAAATAATTGTCTTTATTCTGTATCGTTTTAAATACTAATATTTTTGTTTTCGTATTGTTTCAGGAATAGTCAAAATCGCGCTCGTAGTAAACAACAGCATATTATGAATAAGAATTTGAAAGCAATACGTACAACAATGTATATAATTGGTTCATATTTTATTGGTTTAATACCATTAACAGTCTTGTACCTTTTAATATGTGAGGATTGTATATTTAATGTAAAATATGTAGATAAAAAATTAATATTTTATTTATCTGTTCCATTAAATATGTTATGTATATTAAAAACATTAGTGAATCCCTTAATATATGCTGCACGGATGCAAGAAATTAAGGTAAGAAAGATTAATAGTCCGGGAGGTAGTGTTGCATTTTTCATGGTGATTTCAGACCGATCAATTTGCGATTTTATTGAAAGTTTATATGAAGTTGATAATCGAATGGCGCTTCAGCAAGCGCACCCAAGGTGGACTAATAACAAGGTGTAGGAATAATAAAATATCTTTTAGGTCGCTTGAAATTAATGACAGAGATAGTTTCAATAATGTAGTAAATAAAAAAAATACTCAGCGGAATATTTACGGGAGGAATAACTGTCATCTGAATATGACATTTGATTGCCTTAGATGGAGATTGCATGGCTACGTACCAGAAACTTTTTTTTTACCCGTCCTTCCACCCTCTCGGAGCCTGCTGGCTTTCATAACAGTGTATGACTGCTAATAAACATTGAATTCCAACATGAATTAATCGAAATGATTGTGTCATTTGCAACGCCACCTCCCAGACTATAACGTTATGAATGTCTTCTTGCGTTTATAGTTTAACTTTGTGTATAATAAATTAATGATTAAAACTCAAGCAACGGCAAAAAAAAATTGAACTATTTATAATACAATATAATTTTGAAAACAATAAAATGAAAGAATAAATAGAATGAAAGAATAAATTTTTTCTAAGAATAACAAAGGTTGTATATGAATTTTTTTTAAGGCTTAGATATATAGACCCACTTACTGACCTGTGTAAATGATTTATTATACATGAATTACATAAATTTTATAATATCATGGTAATAATGCATAAGTATTTAAAGCTGTTGATTCATATATGATCACTATAGAATTAAATAAGTTATTAAAATATTCTAAATATAAACTTTTTATTATTATTGTATACGTGGCTCAATAAAAAGTCATCAGACGTTAGGCATTAAAGGATGATAAACTGAATATTCGCAAATGATTTCTGTTCATAATTTAAATCGTATTTGTCGTAAATGCATTTATTCTTTCGTATTATATTTAATAAAATTTCGCTTAAGTAGTCTGCGATTATGAGTTCAAAACAAAACAGTAAGTAATGAATAATAAGAAAGTTCAACATATTACGACAAACTACAAGCGACACATTCCACACCGATTGACTTCGATTACCGACTATGTAGAACGGGCTTTAGAATGAATCAATTTTAGCTTAAATACACCTACATGATACATGGATACGTAATAATTACCAGTTAGTTACTACGGATAATATCGATGTAGTACGTAACCTTTTCAAATAGATAACATACTAGTTAGATAAAATAACCAACCTCCTTTGATTTAAATCAAAACCAATTTCAGTGATCTATTATAGTAACGCATAGAAACATATACAAAATTATTAACGCATCAATTATTATATTATTAAAGGCTCGAATTTAGAATAATCTGAAAAACATTCGGAGCTCATCTGGAAGTAAACGATTGACATTCAACAGTTCGAAGAACTCGTGATCCCGATTCAAAGAGTAGCACATTTTATTTAACTCATGAATTGCTTAGTATATTAGCAAGCATTACATAAGTATTACTTAGTGTACTGGAGAGGTTTTTAGACAATAACCAAAAGTTAAAAGCCAATCAATCAATAGACTTGCTGTACTGCAGTCTACCCATATTATACGTAGATATCGAAACCACCAAGAGTTTTTCATGAGGCACTTGAAGATGATAAGAGCTAATCCGATAACGATTTATTACTCCATCTTCTCTAAAGACAAAATTGATAGGATACTGGGAATAATATATATATACAAAATTAAATGCAGTTGAATTCAGTGCAGTTGAAAGCAGATTTTGGCACTGTGTTGTACCACATAAAGGCACTCACATCAGTCTCTCAACACACACATCTCTATCTTATTCATCAAGATAATACTAATCATCTGTTAATTAAGCAACAGATGAAACTACAATAAAATGCAAAAATAAACAAATAATATTTATTTTTTGATTAGATGCCTTTTGAAATTGGTTGATGGCATCAGTGTCAGAATTGATTTTTAAGCAATAGGTATCTACAAATATAATTATTGAATGGATGATATTTTTGTAATTTTTGGGTGAAAAAACCATATAAACAGAGTCAAATCGAAATATGGAAAATTTATGCAAATTTTCTTAATTTTTCAAGATTTTCTTTCCCTTTGGAAGTACTTAAAAAATTTTCGTTTCCGAACACGATAAAATTTCGTTTATGAGCTAATTTTACACCATATATTTCAAAAAAAGAAATCTATTTATCGATAGAAAATATAGTTCATTTGAAATCGTATCTCGTAAACTAGTCTACCAATCATAAAATAAGTGTTGGTTTTGTGTTTTAAAAAAATCATCAAATGCTAGAGTGATAAGCTGAATTTTCTTTCCTTTGCTGTACAAACTTGAGGCCATTCGTTTCAATGAACACATAAGTAACCGCTTCTGTGACAAGGTCTATTAAACACAATGTTACGAATTGTTACGAACGTTTCTGCAATGAAAAACATTCTAAAAAAAACAATAAACAAACAAAAAAGTATATTAAACATTGAACATTGTCAACAAGAAAGTCGCATGCCTATGTACATGTTTTATATAAATTGATTTTTCTACAAAAAGGATTATTATTCGACGTATTTATTATGTTTTAATGTTGCAATTGACATTAAGAAATATATATAATGTTAAAAGTAACGTCATGCATATAACAATATCCGGTAAAATTACTACGGTTTTATTACGAAAACGTTAGTCAATAGAAAAATAAAATATGATTTCAAATACGATGATAATCTTACTTACTTTTGTTTTAAATAGTTTCTTTGAAAGTTCCTATAATGATTAAAAAGAGTTCTTCTTATAGTAGAAGAAATAAATTCATTGATTATAATGTTACTTTTATTTACCATACAATTTTGCAAAATAATTATTACAAAACAACTCAAAAGTACGTGCCTATAGCCTAAACGTTACTAATAATGCAATATTTTATAAACTTATCGTAGTAACATCGAAATTACAACTATTGTTTTTTTTTTTTACATCGTGTAAGTAATGGAAAAGTTCAGCTATGGGCACCATGCATCGAAATGTTTTCATTCGTTTCTAAGGTTACGAAATACTAGTTTATCAATCAACTGATATATGACTGAACTCTATGAATGGGGTATGATTTAACATAGGAAATTTCTCAAAATTTAAATAATTATTAAAAATAATTGCTAATGTCTTCAATCATTCTTACAATTTTAACTCAATAACTTCAATTCAATGTTTTTTTTTATTTTTTGTAATAATTCAATAATTTTTGTTTGGCGTTTACTATACAATCTACATGTAAAAAATTGAACAAATAATTATATTTTCTAGAATGTAAATGCTTTATTATAAATTTAAGACACTCCTAGTGCATCCATCGAGATTGAAGTGCCTTCTTCATATTTATACACGTTACGAATGCGACCGGCTATATAAACACTTGTCATTTGCCTGCTTTTCTTCTTCTATTACATACCAACTAAAATAAAAATTGATTCCAACATTTTTCTTTTACAGAGTGCATCCATAAAAATGAACACAGCGTTTTATAGAAAACTTTGTGGATCACGTGGTGGTCGCGAACAACGCCGATGTCGTATGAGTTCTTCAACAATACATAAACATTCCAAAAGTAATTCAACACATATAACAACATCTAATAATTTTGTTTGTACTAAATTATAAAGTAAACAATTTTATTTTTTTAATTTCCAAACTTTTATTTTTTTGATATATTGAATTTGTTCAAGGCAATAAAATAGGCACACATATTGTCGTTTTAATGAAATATATAGAGTAAAGCAATTTTTTAACAATGTAATTAATCAAATTTTTGTTGTTTTACAAAAACATTTTTTAAAAAAGATCAAAACAACATTTTAGGATAGCAAAATAATAATATAATATAAAAAGACATACATATGAAGTTTTATAAATAAATTTTAATATATTCATCAAACTGAACAAAAAAAAATGTTTCAAACAAAAAATATAATTTTTTGTTTATACTTAAATATTTTTATAGAAGTTATTTTTTTATATGTTGGGTTAAATATAATTGACTTGGAAAAAGTGTATTCATAATCTCACAATAAAACTACAGTGAAATGTGCTTAGGCAGTGTTTTGTGCGAGAAATTAATCATCTTAATCATCAAAACCCGAATTTTATTCGTAAAAGTAGCAGTTTTATTTTGTTTTTAAAAATTTTTGTTATATCCATTTTTCATACAAGGAAATCATTTATCGTGGCTCGAAAAATTTCAGATGCTTCTTAACGAAACAATTTAAGGATAAAAGAAAGGTGCTCACTGAGTAAGTATTTTGGTTTACCAATTTTGGTAGGACTAAATTTTGTGTTTTAAATAATTTTTAATAAAATTAACAGAATCATATTAAAGCTTGTATAAAACTAAAAATACCAATAGTTACAAAATAGTTTGTATTTTATATTCCCAAAAGATCCTGATTTTTCTAGGTACAGAGATGTTTCAAAACCAAAAGCGCGGCTTGGATCTTGGTTTCTCTAAGTACAGAGATGTTCCAAAACCAAAAGGCGAGACTAATTACTTTTATATTTAGTAATAACACCATTATATAAATTTCAATTAAAAAGAATATCCTTTTTATTTCAAAAAAACTTTATATCGAATTTTAACCCTTTTCCCGTGATCTATCGAGTTGAAAATTTAGACGATGATATAAATCATATATCAAATTTTCGTTTAAAAAATTTGCATAGATTCGTATACGTATGGATATTTTACAAACTCTTACTTGAAGTATGTTACAAGTCCGATTATCATTTAGCATCATTTTGTGTCATTTCCATCGAAACCAAAATCAATAAATTTGAAATTCAAATAATTCATAAAACAAGTGATATTTGCACTTATACTATGTTTTAGTTATGGTATAAAACCATGAAATTAATTGTATCATTACTTACTCCCTTTCTTTGAACATGTAGTGTCTGTCAAAAAATTTTATATCGAATTTTAACCATATTTCCGTGATCAATCGAGCTGAAACTATAGAGACAGAGATGTTGTGACGATAAAATGGATATATGAAATTTGCATGAAAAAAATTAATTATAGTATAATTTTGAATTTATTAAACAAGACAAAGAAAAAGCGTATAAAAAACTTTTATCGGATAGTTTATTTATTTATTTGAAAATAGTATACCATATATAACTCGTCACTGGTTTTAACAAACATGTTATATCTAGACAACACGTTCATAGGATCTGCACCGTCAAATACAATTTTTATTCGATTATTGACATTAGATGATCCCCTTTAAAAATCTATATAAACAAAATTGTAACGTTTCACTGTATTGTATGTGAATTCATGAATATGATTTTTGTATAGTTTATCTAATATAGTTTTGATTGAATGTTATTTATCAAAAATTGATCCTCTCAAATTTCTTTTTCAAACTGAAATCGTATAATGTTCAAAATCAACAATAACAAAAATGTTTAACCCAATAATTTTTTCATTTTTATCTGTAGAGTTTTTATTAAAACTTTGTATATTTTAGTATCAAACAGAATCAGTCTAAATCTATTTCATAGATTTATTTTGGAATATTCTGTTTGGAATATAACATGTTGGATAACAAAAACGAATTATTGAAACGTGCTTTATTTTTTAATAGTATTTATAAATAAAAAATATCTGTTTTTTAATATTTTTATGCAAAAATTTATATCATAAGAGTTTGATTCTAAATGGTGACACGACTGAGTATAGTTTGAGTTTATCATACATGAACAAACTGTGATTATTACAAAATACAGTAGTGAAAATAATTACCACATTCGGCTATTTTCTTACAGTTATGGTGCATACTTATTTTACCGAATAATTTCAACCTGTGGGTATTTTTGTAATATAATATTCTATAATCTACCATATTTTGTATATGAAAAACTGCGATAGTCACTTATAAAAAGTGAGAAATGCTATGCACAAAAAATGAAAAACGAAATTTAACAACGTAAAACTAAGACCTCAGTTTCGAACTGATTTTCTTCCTCCACCTACGTGTGACTATGCTCATATAAAATTTTCTCATAATTTAGCCAAATATTTAAGGATGTAACCAATTTATATAATTAATATTATTTTCTTATCATGAATTATTTGGTTGGATCTGTTTAATCTGAATATTAAGAACTTGGCAGTTTTCATATTTTTTCATTGAGAGAGAAGTAGAAAACCGCCCAAGTCTTGGATATTTACATTATTTTCCATGACATTTGTAAAATGAGTATAAAATATGATACCAGTTATTGGACCAAGAGATTAAAGAGATTGGACCATGCAATCACATTTTTACATACAAACATTGTCCTCGTTTTTCATCCCCTAAGGGATAGAATTTCGGAATTTTCTTCCTTATCGAATGCCTACGTCATACAAAATACACGCCTCCTATGTTTCAGTCATTACGATCAGTTACGGTTTAGACACACACACACCAATTTCTAAAAACCATTTTTCTGGATTCGGAAGACCATAAAACATTACTGTGTGGTGTAAACTCCATATCGAAATTTTGACATGCTTACAATACTTCTTTTACCTGCAGGTAGTAAAAGAAAGTAAAAATATAACCTTTTATTGTACTAAAAGGGTAGAAAAGAGTTTGTATTTTTTAAAAAGGATGTTTCTTGAATTTTTAATATAAAACTATAACGTGTGTACATTATAAACTATCAAAATTTACTTATTAGATTTGATTGCAGGCACCGAAACAGGTAAAACTAGTCAAAAGCTTAAAACCGTGTTAATTTTTCGTAATATAAATCTTCAAATTTAACTCATTTAAAAAAATTCAACGTTTTCAGAGCTGTATCAATTGTTATTGCTTATCTATACAATACCCTTTATAAAAGAAATATTTTCATATAATATTTTCATCACAATGTATTTTTATTGATATCAATTTTAGCATTAATATATACAATCGAAAGAATAAATTCAAATACTCTAAGCGAAATTTTAAATTACGCAGTAATTCATAAATAAATTTAAATTAAATAATCAAAAATGTTATAAATCTTTTTGAGAAGTCTGGCAAAAATTTTATTGCTTCGACTAATATCCCAAGTTTGCATGTCTACTATGTAAATTTATTACAGGAATTATAATATAATAATTATTTTTTTGGAAATTTGTGCTAAAATTGTTATATAAAGATTGTAAGATAACACTTTATTTAAATAAAATAATTTTTTATTTATATTACAATACTTTTTTATTATCCCTTGGAAATTTAATGTCTCTTTTCATAGAATTTTGTTTTAACAGAAACCATAAGGCAAGCATAAGAAAATGTGTAATGTTTCAGTAAAAAAGTATCAGAACAAATCTACATTATAGGGCTTTTCATTTTAATTTTCGATTCGTTTTTGTTTCGGACAGAATGTCAAAAAACTAATGTAATAAAATGAGAAGCAAATATTTTCTATCTTTGTCAAACTTATTGTCAACAGTACGAAACAAATTTTAAAATGAAAAGGTCTATTTGAAAAAGATATTCATGCTAAGATAGATTATATCGGTAAAATTAAGAACTATTTAGAATTATAAAACAATTACACACGATAGGTATAACACTTATATTACAATAATCAATCGCATTTTTGTAGTCCATGGAAAATAGCTAATCAAAAGAGTGTTATTATGAGTGATTTAAATTTTTACTACTATAGCGCTGCAACTTTATATTTCGGGTATCGATTTTATAAGACAACAATAGAGAAACATAATTTATTTTATAATATTTGTTCCGAGAATATTTTCACATAAATTTTCAATATAAATATTATTCATCTATTCAAAAATATTGAAACATATTTAATATACCATAAATTTGTTGTATTTCCAGAATATTTTTACAATAGAAGTTGGAATAAATTCGAATGAGAAAAAAAGGTAGGTATAAATTATTATTATTCATAAAAACCTTTTTGCAAATCTAGGAAGAACAATACAATCGAAAAAGTTTTATTTATTATTTAAAATTTACAATTATATGAAAAATAACAAATTTTCACCATAAATATTTGGAAACATTTTATCAGCCAATGCAATAAAAAATAACTACGTAGGTATTGCGTAAGCGTAGTAATTTTAAATTAGTAGGTAAGTAAGCGTAGTAAGTAAATTAATTTTCTTTTTTAATAGCTGTTTTTACTTGCTATAGTATGCATATTAAGCGAATTATCAATATCAAATGTGGATTTTACCAGTGTCCAAAGTTAATTCAAAAACGTACAATTTATAGAATGAGTGAAAAAATAATTTTAGCTGCCCTGTTTATTGTTAAAAAAATATGCAAAGAAACATTTTAGGGTTGATCCTTTATTTATAAATTATGTCATGGACACGGATTTATTGAGGCTGTATTTCCAACTCTTCTATCGTTTCCAGATAAATTGGATATTTTTTAAATAATACCTTGCAATCCATAACACGCTTTCTTTTTGCTAAAATTATTTTTTTAGAATGTTAATTTCTTGTAAAAGTATACTTGTTAAAAATAAAAACTGACAATAAACTGGCGTCATATCCAAACCTGGTTTAGTTATATAGCTACAAATTATATCTAGACTACTAGCGACGTAACTAAACATAGTTCAGTCTTAAAGCTACAACTTATCCAAATAAGGTTTTTGTCGAATTTGTACCACGTGTACTCATTTGACGCTAAAAAACGGCGTGAGGGTCTCCATAAGGTGCATTTCATCTTAAGTATTTCATCTTAGTTTCACAAAAGTGTTTAGTGTTAATATATTATAATAAATAATAATATTTTTGCTGTCTTTGGAAAATAAACAGCTGAGAGTACTTATAAGTGTTTTTTTTTTACTTATAAATAGTTATATTCTTAATTTAAAACTAGTATATAGGTTATCACTAGTATAATAGACATTTTCCATATCGCAATAAAAACAGGTATATAATATCATCGTACGTCACTTTTTGCATATTTAAGAGAATAAAGTAATTAAATTACATATCACTAAGAAATCACAGTTAATTAAATTAAACATACTTGGCTTTTATCAAGCACAATGAATACCTCCTACCTACTTTCAATGTATGCCATATTCTATAAATACATAATAGTCTAATATTTCCTTATTCTCCTTTAACAAACAAACAAAAATTTCTTCTTAAATGGTCCCTTAATCAGTTTTATAGTTCGATGGTCCAATAAGATCTCTGTACATTTTCGAAGGGTTTCATTGAGCCGAATCGTTACTTTCTTCATAAACATCAAATATTAAAAAAGGATTGATGGAATAAAAGTATTCAATTTAAACAAAAAAAGTTTATATACCTTTAATTGAACTTTTTTGAATTAATTCCATTAAATTAAATTAAATAATTGACGGTAACAACTATCAAAGTTAATTGTTTAAAAACTCGATATATACTGGATTATCAATATTTGTGCTGTCAATAGCACTCGTAAAATACTCTAAATATCCCGTTTATACAGTTATTAATACATGTAAATAATAATGTGTATTGTAAAAATATATGTGATTATTAGCTAAATTTCAGTTGGGAATTTAAACATTTTATGAAAAAATATTTCGAAACCAGTTTTTATTTTAAAGAATAAACATTTTTTTTTTTTAATTTTAGTTCTATCTTTAATGGTTTAAAAGTTGGATCCATTTGTACCAATGGAGCGATTTTTCTCATTCACGAACATAATTTTTCGATCCAGAATACGCCATAAAAATTTCAGAGATCGTTGTTTCTTTTTGTTTTAAAGTTATCTTGATGATGTACAGACGGATGGACGTACGAACAAACGGAAATGGAATAATTAAGGGTTTCTATGAACACCTTAACCAAACTTTGTTACTTTATTAACTTTGTTATTTTCATCAATACTTCCTAACGCTACAAACTTGTAACTAATAATAATAATAATAAGAATGTTTGTTTATTTTAAGACAGTACATCTTATATAGAGTTACCTTATTGGTTAAATTAGTGTAATAGAACAATTCTAACATTGAGTTTTAGTATTATCAAACAATATGTTAGATATGATTAATAGATAACAAATTATATACTTAATAATTATTATTAACAGCAAGAAAGTAGAATATTTAACAATAAAAACAATAAGTGTGGGTAACAATAACAAACAAATTACAAACTAAGTAATTATATAATAAACAGTAATCACATACATACTTTATCATACCTGATACCTGAGAATAGACATATAATAACAACAAACGAAGAATTAATTAGCACTATATATAGATATCACACAAATTTAACATGTAAAAACAAATTATTTTTATAACTGTCAATAAATTAAAAATAACTAGCGTTATGGGTGATAAGCTACATTTAATTTTATTGAAAGCTACGACATCCGTTCGACGCGCAGTGAAATAAACGGCAGTGTGACAGGCTCCATTTAACTCAATATTAAACTGAAACGCACAACGATTTCAGAAAAGTCAGTGTCAAGAAAAAAGTTTCCAATAAAAATTGTAGAGTATAAAATTTTATATAAAATGTTACTGAACCGTTTTAAGTAAAATTTTTTGCTTCACAATTTTTATTTGAAATTTTCTACCCCTAAAACTCTCTGAATCCAAACTCAAATCTTACCCCTTTCTGATGAATAAAAGCTAATGACATGCAGGGCTGATTCTTGCCATACAGTGGTTACCATACTTCGTAAAGAATTCATCACTGAAAGAAATTGCAAATCTTATGTATTCAATTGTATGTTATACAAATCTCCCAGCCTCTCAGCCTACGGTTAGAATGTAGAAACGTAAACACGTAAACAGTTAAAGTTGATTTAAGTTTCAAAGTTGATTTCTATCAAGATATGTTTGATTACCTATTCTTTGATAATTTCATATTATGTTAAGAAGAGTTAGTTAATTGTTATATCTATACATTCTAATTATTATATAAAACTTATGTTACTTTATTCATCAGAGTTATTACATAATTGAAATACAGACAGTTTAATTTTTTTAATTTTTATATATGCAAATATTAGCTGAATAGAGATCACTTTAATTGAAGCGTCTTTACTTTATGAATATGAATTTGAATTTCATTTTTAAAAATCTAAATAAATAGCCAAACTAAGGACATTCAAAATTATTAATTAAACAAAGAGGGAAATCTGCATAAATGACGTCATACATGTTCATTCATCTCCATTATATACCCTTAAATACCACTTTCCTTTAAAATTTAAGATAATTAGTAATAGTAGTTAGTTGATTATGAATAAAAATGTTATATAAATTACATTAATATTCAAAAATTTTGCTGTGCTATTTTTCTGTAGAAAATGACCGCTTATCGTAGAATCATCCATAAATTTTTTTTTCGAGAAAAAGATGGAAAACAAACTTTAAGATCTTATAACTTAATCGTTTTTGAATAAATTTTAATTTAATTTTCGTATTTTTTTTTTAATATCGAGTCTAGTTTCTCATTTTAATGGGTAAAATAGTAAATTTTTTTCATTGAATTTTCTCTATTTTTTTAAAGAAACACAAAGTTTAGTATGGACTAAATACAAGACAGTTTATGCTTAAAACATAACACACTGTGTATAATGCTGAGTATATTTAAAACACTGCTAATGATAGACACTGAATTTCACGGTAACATTTTTCTTCCTAATACACAGAATAATAGATTTTATTTAAATTGAAATCACTCATCTAAATATTAACAGGGCACGATATATCGGCATTTTCGTGAATATATTTACCTTAAATACCTGTTTCTCCGAAAGGGATTGACATATTGAGTTAAAATTAGGTTATTAGATTATTCGAATTGAGAGACTCCTCCTTTTTTGCATGGTTAATGATTCATGAGATATAAGCGTTTAAGTGAAAGAAAAAAATATCAATTTCAAACTCAATACCTCCAGAACGATAAGTAATAAGTGAGATGAATCTAAAATGAGAACATCACAAACGCGTCCATTTTTTGCAATAACAAATTTTTACCAATTTGTACCACAAATTTATAAATATTCGTTCAAAAGTTCTGAAGGTATGCACGTTCTGAATTAGATTAATAGACAGACAAACAGACGGACACGAAATAGAAGTTTTTCAGAAAATGTCAAAACGTCGAAGAGACAAATAAAAAAAAAATTTTGCAAACGGATATATAATACATCTGATATCCATGGATGTAACTCGGTAGCAATATTATATTGTATCTATTATACACATTAATTTAGTACTGAAAATTATAGTCTTGAAAATATTGATACTATGAGTGAAAACATTGGAATAGTTTACTTTTGGATAAATTCTTGTTTATTAGTTGCATAAACATATTATATGTGATTAAATTTAGTGGGGAATATAAATATACGGGTTAACTACAAATGCCAAACAACCCAGTAGTATTCTATTTAAGTACGAATAAGTACGTACACCATTATTAAATACAACTGAATCGATTCTGTTTGTAAAATATTTTGAAGGACGAAATTTTATCCGCGATATATTCCAAAAATTCCAATAAGAAGAGTATTCCTTTTAAAAAAACCTGAAAATTTTTATTTGCTCGCATACGTTAATAATTGAAAGCTTTTTCTTATCTTTCAATCGATCAAATTTAGTAATAAAAGCACAAAATATTTGGCTAACATGAAAAATCAATGCCAAATTGAAGATTCAGCAGAATTTCTTTGTCGATATTTGGTGAGAGATCAAAATGAAGTTTTACGGGCATAATATTTCTCACTCTTTACAAGTAAATATCATCCTTCACCAAACGGTTTATAATAGCATGAACATTATAACCTGTATAAAAAAAAAATTCATTTTAGTGCAAAATGGATTTCACAGGTTAACAAATCAGTCCAACGATTATATTTTTTATCAATTTTCGCGCACAAGTAACTCAGTTAATAATTATTATGTTTTCATTTAAAATTTGTGGATACCAAATTTCATTCTATTTCAATTATTATTGTTTAAGATAGTCGTACGCGAAAATTGAAAGAAAATACAATGCATATTATATTAGAGCTTGATTTTATTATAGGGGTCTCTTTCAAAAACAAAACCCACTTTAAAAAATGAAGTTGACCCCCAATTCAGTTAGATCTAACGCATCCTGCTAAAAGTAAGTACTTGAATCTTTCAAATAGTTACACTTTTGTATTAAACAATTTTCTGTATTCGATTTATTATTCATTATGTATGTCAAGTTAAAGCCCTATACCCTGTAGAGACAAAAAGTAACACAAATACATAGGTTGAAATTATAACAGTCCATTTTTGCAGCGGAGACTTAACATGAAAACTCTCTAGGCTGAATAATCTGGATCGTTTAATTCGGTAGTGAGTACACATACATTTGCGGAGAAAATTGTTTTTATACATTCGGACACCAACAGTTTACACTAAACTAGTTTTCGAACACATAAAATAATTTACATCTATTATGTCTTATCATCGTTCTACAATAAGTTTTAAAATAAATTATAATAGATACAATTGTGGGAAATTCATTAAAACTATTTAATTTAAAATTTGAAGTGATAATCAAAAGCATGTAGATATGTGTGGGTGTGTGTTTGGGGCAGGTAAACTTTAGTGGTAAGTAATATTTGGGAAAGAATACGTTGCCACCTCCGATGCAAAAGATTTGTATCCAATGTTGTATTCACAGGAATACAAATACGCACTATATTATTATCTTTTAACTGTTAATATAAATATAAACTCCATCGAGCGGTAGATCTTGCTCACGGTGACACCCTACTCTCATAAGGGAGAAAATTTAGGCCGCACACCTTTATCGTATTTGGTTGATATGTTCCAGTATACCTATACTAATATCATAAAGAGGAAAAATTTGTATTTGTGTATGTAACGAATAAACTTAACAACTGCTGCAACGCCTTGAAGTACGTACTTAAATAGTATTGTTTAATTGTTAGGAATTAACACTATCCCCGGGTACCATAGACTACTTTCTACCCCTGTATTCCCACAAGAACGGGAACTACGCGGGATAAAGATGAAACATTTATATTTTTGTATGTAACGAATAAATTTAAGAGATAATGAAAAGTTTCTTAACTGTTTCTGTGATGTGGACCCAAGACCAAACCTACTCCGGGGTGGACTGAAAAGGTCAAGTTAACAGGTGTCATACAAAATACCGGGTCTCCATATCAAATATTGGGTATATACAGATAAAACTCATGTGAGAGCAAGGCCGATAGCCAGCCAGGTGGTACCGGGTGCCATACCATATACCGGATATATATACAAAAATTTCGTTTCACGGCTTTCTTACAGCACATACCGGGTGGCCAACAACAAATACCATTCTAAAATAGCATAACAATGCGTAAGGAAGTCTGCTAGTATACTATAAACTTCAGCATACTTAGTAAAAATAAGAAATATTTTTAGAAATTTGATATTAAGAAGCCCTTTATATCCCAATAACAGTAAATACCATGAATGTGATGAACGTGTTTCGAAAATTTTATAAAAATCGATAAACGCGATACTACAATACTTATACTATTATTAATAGCAACACGTTGGGCATCATTATACAATGTAATATATAGAAATGTTTTACATAGGTATAATACCCACGAACAACTAATATATTACATTTTATAAATATAATTATAATTTTAATAAAAGAATTTTTAATATTAAATTATTTGTTCGATTTGTAATATATATACAAGTAAAGCGGTTTTACATTAAAATTTTCAATATCTGGAAAATTTTTTTAATAATTTTAACTTTTTTTAAATCATTTTCAATAAATTAATATATATTTATTTGTATATTTGATAATCGTAAATAATAAAAAAATTTAAATTAATGGTTCTCTATATAAGGTGCCTCTATTGGACGAATTAACATAACATATCACAGATTTTCTTTTCTTCATAATCTCACCTATATTATGACTGTCTTCCATCGTGTGATTTCGGTCAATTATTTTATTCGAAATTCTACATTTATATATAAATATCAAAAACACCAGAGCCATTTTTAAATAATTATAAATTATTAATGATATCATTCTTTTTTATAGTATACATAATTATATGTGGAGGCAATATGTGTTCATACTTAAACTAATTATATGGTGTGTAATCATTTACATTTTCATTAGCAGTGATGGTTTTTTTTTTAGGCTTTAACACGTCTATTACCACATGCCACAGTTGGCTTCAACAACAAATGAATACAATGAAAAATACGGACGGAGAATTTTCTCATTTCAAACGGTTTTTGGTGACGTGGAAGGGAATGGACTAAAAAGCTTTTAATTTGTAAATTTTTAATGGAATAAAAAAGTGTAAAATTTATTTTATCCTACATTAAAATATTTTATACACTCGTTTTATATAGAAATATTGTCTCTGTGACCAGTAGTGATGAGCAAAGCAAGACCAAGATAACGATTGAGACACTCTTGGTCGTGATGTTGTTCATTCAGTCGTGATCTTAGCATTGATCTATTCAGTCTTGATCCCAAATACTTGGTGTATCGCTCTTGATCTTGGTCTTGCACAAATACTTCGAGTTTGGGAATGATGAAGACTGTTGGTAAAAAGGTATTAATTATAAATAACTCACAATTAATAATTAGCTCTTTGTTGCTACATATATTTTGACTCGTGTATTCATCGAAAGCAGTTGCTTTTAGCTTAGCCTCGGTTTTGCATGCTCGGTCTTGGTTGTGTGGTCTTGGTCTTGGTATTGCAGGTGTATAGATAATCTTGGTCTTCGTCTTGGTTTTTTTGCAAGACCAAAACCAAGACTGCAAGACGATGAACAATTTTGCTCATCACTTATAATGCGTAGTAATAGCAGCGCTTTTGGAACATTTTATTTAAAATTCCACCATATCATAATTGATAATAGCAAAATAAAAGAAATTCGAGTTTGAAAAAGCTTCATGGTCAAATCATGTTATGTTCTGGGTGTTCACTTATTGGTAAATGATCCTTAATCGGTTTTAATTAATTATGATTTTTTTGAAATTAAAAAAAAAAAAATGATTTTGAAATCGAGTTCTGATCAGTTACTATTTATCTACAAATGTAGATTGATGTGATAGGTGTTTCAACCATATTAAAACTGAGAAATTTATTTCAATCGGTGTAACATATATTGTTCCTTAACGTCATTATTTTTGTGATTTTTTAATACTGTCATTATGCCTATTCCTTTCTAGCGTTTAAATATCATCATTTTTAAAATAAACAATCAGATAATAATATTTCTCATTTAAACCAAGGTTGCTTTTAATTGATGAATTGTCTTTGGTAAATTGGGAAATTTAGTTAAATTTAAAAATTACACCTGCAACAATAGCAAGCTATCAGATGAAATCAGTTATTGTAAATCATTAATTTAAATAGAATACTAGAATAATTTATATTTATGAAAACATTCTTGATTGGCGCCGGCAACAGAATCACTTTTAGAAATATTTACCTTTTACAACAAATCTTATGTTTATTCGAAATAAAACCCATATAATTTGATTTATCTGTTTATTTAGATAGATGTTGATTTTATTTGCAAAATTACGAAAACCAACATCAAACATCAAACGAATTATATTCTCAATGATGATGAAAATATATAAAGAAACTTTAATACTTAGTTTTAAGTTCTTTAGAACACTTTTCGAATATAATGTGGTATTAGTGTTTAAAAATTCTATTTTTCTTAATTTCCATACATAATTTTGTATGAGGAAAATATACGAGGGCCGTGTAAAAATTCAATTTTGGTATAGATGTTCATCGAATCGCTTAATTAGTCCATTTTCGCATGAGTGTCTACCCGTTCGCGCATCATCAAGGTAGCTCAAATACGAAAAGAGAGAGCGAGCTGTAATTTTGGTGGCGTATTCTAAACATAAAAAGTGAATTTGAATTCGTGAATGAACAAAATCGTTCCACTATGTCCAATGGTTCCTTGATCCAACTTTTAAACTATAAAAGATAATATAAAAAAAATTTTTTTCTTTTGAAATAAACAACTTTTGTTCGAAATATTTTTTACATATAAGTAATTACAATACATATAATTATTATACAAGTATATATTACTGTATACATGGGAAATTTATAGTATTTTATGAATGCTAATTAAAAATAGACCAAACAATCGAATTTAATCATATGTCGAGTATCTAAACAATTAAATCTATTAGTTGTTATCTTTACTTGTTTTTTGTCTGTATGGGACAATTATAATCGAGTTCCAAATTTATTATAATTCAGTAATTTTCAGTTACATGAATTTCTATGATTTGTCCCTCCTCTAATATCACATATTAACACTCCTTTTACGTTAACAGATGCTGGAATTAGTGTACTATTTTGTATTTTAAAATTAAAATTCATTCAAACAACAATCTACCAATCAGTTGATGCATCTTGTTTTTTTAACTTATTAAAAAATCCATCAGTCAATTGACGTATCGTACTCGAATAAAAAAGATTGTTTGCATTTATAAAAATATATTTTTTTAACCATGAAAATCACTTTTGATTACCATTTCTAAACAGAGATTCTATAATTTCACGCTCTAGTAAATATAATATAGAACCTAAGTTAGACAGATAGGTATATGCACATGCATATTGTAGATTCTAAATAGCATACAAGTGGAATTTTCGCTGAAAATAGCACATTTCAGAATAATAAAATAATGCATTTATTATATGGGGTGTATTTTATTAAATAAGATATTACTGATTTCAAGAATTTCAAATATTACAAATATACTTATAAATACAATATTCATCTATTGATACAGAAGCAGAAATTATAGAAACTAATTACAAAATTATTTGAGTTGTGAAAGAGAAGTATACTGTGAAACACAGGATCAATTACACATCATCTATTGCATTTGTACATAAAGTCTAAAACCTTTCATATTGGCTGAAAAAAATTCACATGATAAAAACACTTGGAAAACTTGATGAATAGAACCTTACTAATCATTTTTTGTTGTACGCTAAAGAAAGTCTAATAAACGTATTTGCAAACAATTCATTATCAGATTAGTTATGTTTGCTAAAATTTTTAGTTCCGATACACACTTCAGCCTTCACTAGGATGAATATGTAATGGTTTGGTTTCTAGTTTTAAAACAATTTATGAAGAATTCAAATATTACATTAGCAACCGTTAACAGAGGTTACTTTTTATTATCTATGTTGAAAATATTTAAAGAAAAATTGAATGTCTAGAGAATATGAAATACGTCCAGATCAGGATTGTCTCCAAGTTGTTATTGTTGATTAGAAAACCTTAATTTATGTAGAGTTTTTCCATTTACTTCCTTGTGCATACATCCATTTACTAAAAGTATTACATAACACGGATTAAAAATTCGTCAACAAAAAATTATTTATTCAACTTAATTTTATTTATTTATAGTATCTAGTTGCTTAAACAATCTTCTAGAAACAAGTGTGAAGTATATGAATTATTTCTAGAAATCTGCGGACTGTTTTTACAAATAGTTCCACTTATATATCAATATTGTAAAACCAATATATTAAAAATTCGAGTATATATAAACTTCGAAGCTGTCCAGTCTGTCATATCAGTCGTTTTTTGTATGCGATCTGTTAATAAATTATTATTAATTTGAATTTTTGTGATGAATTTTGAAGACCAAAATTTTGTGAGAATACTTAATTTTTTTTTTAATACAAAATTAAGGAGTCCAAATTATTAAGTATCAAGTACTGTGAGCTAATAAATTTTTTTAAATTATTTTAATTTTCCTCTAAAATAATTGTGCGTGGAAGTGGAATAAAAGTGGAACTTTTTTAAAATTTAATATTATAATGTGTTTTTATGTGTATTGAATAGTACGTCTGTTGCAGGCTTGACCACTGACGTCAATCAATTTGAGTCAATAATATTCTGAAAAACCTGTTAGCATAAATTATAAAGCTGACTATTAATCCATCATGAAACACACTGTATTAAAAGTGGAATATTATATGCAGCAGTACTCAAAATGATTTGCATTTTATTTGATAACTTTGTTCAAGTATGCGTAGTATATTGAATATAATACGAGTGAGTATATTGTATGGCATCAGATATAATGAATATAATAGTTATACTGAATTCAATTTATTGTTGAATATTATTTCTTAAGAGAATACCACACTGAAAATATAAAAGTTTACTCTTAGCTTTCCTGGTAAAAGTTCAAGTATTGAAACTTTTTAAGTCCAAAAACTTTTAACCCATAAACGAATATACCACTTTTATTGTGCAATTAAAACACGTACTTTAAAAATATTTTTTACTAGTTAACCTTTAAAGCTTGGGTAAATCAGTATAAATCTTATTAATTTGAAAGAAACTGCCTATATGTTTAATGAAGTGAAAAAAAGCTTGTATTGAAAATTTTATTACTTACAAGTAAGTAGATGTGAATTTTTTATAGAAATACTAGTTTAATTTGTGGCTTCGTCCTCGTAAAACTTCAGTTTAACTGAAATTATTCGTTGAGATAGTTCACAACCAATTTGACCCACTCCAACATTTATGTATTTGGATTTGCCATGAAAAATGTTCCCAAATAACTCCCTGTAATGCCTACAAAGTTTCGTTAAAATGCTAATTCGGACACAATAAAAAATATATATATAAGAAGAGTTTATTATCGTAGAGATGATTTATTAACTTTTTTTTTTGATAAGGATCAATTATCTAAGATGTATAATAAAATTAAAGAAATTTGATTGTGATCTAAATCTAGCGTGTAATTTTTGCATTAAAAGATGACAAAAAATATCAGATATGCATAAAACACTTGTGAATAATTTAGATAATTTCAAAAAAAATTTTATATATTGGAAAAAAATAGTAAACATTTTCGAACTTTTATCATTGTCTTAGGAAAATGCTTTCTTTCGGGCTATGATCAATTTAGGTTTGAAAAACAATCACCAAAAATCTAAATTCTACTTCTTAAGGAGGAAAAAACTTTGCGAAAAAGCGACATTGCTTTCAAAAACAATTCTTTAAAAATACTTCCAAAAAAAAAAAAAAAAAAATGGAGTAGGAGCGGGATAAACCATATTTAAAATTGGCCTATTTTGGCTCTTTCGATTTTAAATCACTTACAGCTGGAAAAATATTTACTTTATCGGAAAAAGTCATGGGATTTTTTTTATTCAAATTTCATAAAAGAATGTAATTGCTTTAAAAAAAATGTTATTTTACCGATTCAAACTAGCAATGCCTTACAACAATTTTAACAATTTCGTTTTAAACAATGTGGAGCCGGGTTGCCTTCTGGGAACTAGCATTTATACCATCGGTAGGACAATTTAAAGAGTGTTGCGAAAAAAATAGTGAAGTAATAAAAAATAACATAGGGTATGTCGTATATTATTTTTTATTACCTGAACACGTTTTTCTAGTAAAGTCATCATATTTCATTACATGTAATTGCCTACCTATACCATTTACGTTATTATTCATATAGTTAGTTATATAACATATATTACCTATTAGATATAGTTCGATAAATTTTGGGTAAGTTTTGATTAGTTGATTAAATGAACCAAGTTGATTAATAATAATAATAATAATAACATGTATTAAATACATTAATACAGCCGCTTGTTGTGAATATTATTGGCTCAATGGATTGAGCACTAACCAATTCTGCAATAGGCCTGCAACACACAAGATGAACCCCAATGTATGAGTAGAAGTTTGAAATTAGATATTTTACTAGAAACAATACGCACAAATTATTTTAAGAAGAAGAATTAAATTGATTACACAAATTAAATTAACTTAACGGTAGATATTTTAATTAAATTTACAAATTTTCCTTAATCTTCCAAATGTCTACGATAATTTCTATTTTCCCAAAATGCTTCGTTTAATTTCAATTATTAAAAGTAAATATCTTGATTAATTAGTATTCTTGAGTACAACACCTTTGATTTATTTATTCACTCGGTATAACAACACTTGACTACCAATGATTTGAACTATTATCACACAATTTGACTGATGTCACAATGAATGTCTTTCGGCATATAACTTTTTACAATCGAATTTTCAAAAAATAAAAATTACAATTTTTTTAATAAATTTGTTATAAAATTCTAATTATTTATCGAAAAAGTGTTTTTACGAATCTTCTAGAACGTTATATTTCAATTTAATATCATATTATACACTTATTTCTTAAAAATTATTTATATTGGAAAACCAAGGGACTTGTGTGTACATTATAAAAATATAATTTTATTTTACTTCTATATGTCTATATATTTTATGCATTTTAACAATGGTGATAATTATGAATATATCAGTTTTACAGAAGTAGAAATAACGTTTGCACTTGTATAGATAAAAAGTCCATTATACTTGAAATTTCATGATTTTTGTAGTACTTTTACATACTTCCAAATTATATACAACCTTCTTCTGTATCTAGGATAAAGAATTTTCATAAATTTTTTATTACAACAAATTTATATACAAATCAGTTATTTGTATTATACAGTGGCAATTTTTTTTTATGATAACAATTTCATTTTCTGAGAATTCTATAATACACATAAAATGAATAAATTTTCTCAGAAAAAAACCTACTTCATCATGCCTATCGGTCAATGAAAAGCTATTCTTCTGTATTTTCTCCATAGAAATAATGCATAACCTATATTACACCAGGAGACCGTGACTCTGAAAAACCAATTATTATTGAACTCTTTTTTTGTAATGTTTTTTGCTGTCATAGTAAAATATTTTGAAAGTTGAAACAAATACATTTAAAAATAAATAAAATAATAATAATAAATAATTTAAACATGGCCTGTAATTTTTGGGGATGTCAGTATGTTTTCATACGAACATAGTAGCTACACCAAATTTATTCTAAAGCTAAGTAAATATACAATAAAATGGGGTTATAATAATTATAATATGGGGGTTTTACCTCAGTTCTTCAGATATGTACTGATATAATGGAAGCCACACATATCATTATTTTTAATTAGATCCAAAATGTGAGTGAGGGATAGAATATTGAATGAAGACTGGGATTTGCTAGGTAGTCAGCAAACGACTTTTTGACACTATATCGATATAGGTCCTTAGTTGTAATTATAGCGAAACTGTAAAAAACTTCTACAATTCGGTTAGTTGATTCTCTTCTTGCATCGACAATGTCATAAATTAACGTCCCCGTTAGTTATAATGGACACGCAGCTGATGTCGAAAGTTGACTATAAAAAATGATTTACACTCCTATAACGGTGCGACCATTTTTTTATGGTTAAAAATAGTGTTCTTAAATACACTGAGCTTATGTCGTTCCTATAACTATCCGCTATCGATTAATATGAAAAATTTGAAAATCTGCATACACAGCCAATTTGCTTTTCTAATTCAATTCTATTCAACTCATCCGATATGTATTTTTGGTGTTTAAATCAAATTCTTATAATAGGGAAAATGCACAAATTTTTTTATCACTTTAATTGAAGCTATACTTCAAGAACATGAATTTGAAGTTTTTTTTTACAATCTTAAAAAAATTACCAAAACATGTATGTTCAAATTCCTAATTAAACAAAGAAGGTGATTATACATAAGGGTCATTCTACGATAAGAGGTCCTATCGATGTTCATGGCATTTATATACACTTTCCTTTAAAATTTAAGATAAATAATATTAGTATGCATAAATGAATTGATTGTGAATAAAAATGTTATATAAATTACATTAATATTCAACAAATTTTGTTCTGAGATTTTCCTATAGAAAATGACCGCATATCGTAGAATCACCCATTAAACTTTTTTTCATGAAAGACGTGCTAAACAACTTTGAGACCTTATAAACTTATTCGTTTCTTAATCAATTTTAATTTAATTTTCGAATTTTGTTAGGTATTGAGTCTAGTTCCACATTTAAATGGGTAAATAACAAATTTTTTTTATTGGATATTCCTTATGTTCAGTACAGCTTAAAAAAATAATATCTAAAATAAAATAAAATAAATTCTAAACCATTTATGTTCTTTATTACTATTTCAATAGAATGGTAAGTATCATTGTACGTTTACCTAAAACAATGCGCATTATAATTTTCAATCTTATTTTCCTTCAGAGTCCAGTCTACAAGTATTGTTTTAAATAAGCTATTAGTTCTCTAAAGTTGTCAATATCAGACAATATTTTGTTAATTCACAAAATAAATTGCTTTTATTTTCTAAGAGTATAATATAATTTTTAAACAAAATTGATTAGAAATAAAAACTTTTTACTCTAGTTAACCAATACCTATATAAACATTTGAAGATATAATATTCTTTTCTTTATGTTTTATTAATGATTTAAGTTGTTGAAAAATAAATACGAAAAAAGTTATCAAAATCTTTGTCAAAATGCAGGAAAAAATTGATGTAATTATATCATTTATAAATATGTTAAAAAATTTTATATGGCTTAATTATGATTAGTGTAACAACTGTTTCCTCGACAATTTTCTAAAAACTGGGTCGCTTTCTTTTTTATCATAAAATTTCCGATAGCCCCCACAAACTTCAAATTGGCACGTGATAAAACCAGATGTCTGTTGTCCGACAGTCAGAAAATTGTGAAGAAATTTTGATGTAGGCGGACAAAGACATTCCGTTTTCTCACATATTGGACAAAATAGTTTTTGCATTCATTTTAACAATAATAAAACCATAGATGTGCTATAACAATAAAAAACATATATCCTTCAAAGGTTTATAGGGGCAATCGTAAATTTAACGGGTTTCGATACAGGAAACGGCTCACTTTTCAGAATTTCTGTAGAGTAAAAAGTTGTTACACTCCATGATATATTATTACACTCGGACTAGTTTATTTATTAAAATTATTAAAATTACAGTAAAATTTTCATCTTTGTTGAATTGATAAGCTACAGTCGTTTTCCGGGTGTCGGAAATTTTTTTTTTTTAACTATTAAAATAATAATAGTAATAATAATAATGACATTTCCTTTCATTCCTCTGGAATACACATCTCTAACAGGGGCTATCATTAATTTTAATATTTATTTATTAAACTATTTCTGATACATTTAATTATTGCTGTGGGTACAGCAAAGGACTTAATATTAAGCAGGTAGGAGCAATGTCAACTTAGGTCGGCTGTTGTGAACGGCAAGCTAAAGAAGACATTTACAAGCATAACCGGTTACTCTATTATTATCCATGTACCAACAGTCTGAAGAATTAATGCTGTGAGTCAAACCCAAATCAAAGTGGCCAAACAGTAAAACGTAATGCTTTAGATGTTTCAGCTGGTTGACCTTTCTTAAGTAAATTTCATTTAAATCTATTAATTTATTTGAACCACTGATAAAACAATAAAATTTGTGTCATTACAGTACTACAGCAGCCCATTCAATAATGTATAGTGTAACAGAGTGTGACAAATGTGTTAGTATGTTACAAATGTGAATTAAATGATTTTAATTAGTTAATGTAATACCAATTATTCAATACAGATTATTATAATTAGGTATATGCTACGCACGTTTTGATTCATGATTAACGCACGTGTCACTAAACATCAGCTCAAATAAATAATTAATTGAATTGAGCGTTAATTTCTGTATCTAATTTTCACTTTTTTATTATTATTAAAATTTACCAAAAATTATTGTAAAATAATAATGGAAGCATTGAACTTTGTGTAAATTTCACTTTAAAAATTGTAATAATATAATTTTTTTAATTACATTATCAAGCAATGAATAATTATTCTTTTATTATGGAAATATATTGGAAAAGTAGGTAAGATTATTGTGCATGAAGAAACTGTGGGTGGAGTTAGATCAATATTTTTTCAATATTTATAATTTCAAATTTAATAAAGGGGAGTTAGGTCTATTTGATTATTTAAAATTTCGATTTTTATTTAATTTATTGATCGCAAGTGCTTTTAGCAAATTGATTTTTTTCGCAAATATGTAACACCTCCAGGTTGTGTTCAATATCAATTTTATGACCTGGTAAGATGAATGAAGAAGTTTTATGTCTGTTGATGTGCTCCTTGTACCTGGTTAAAGGTTAAGGATGGGGGTTTTTTCTTTATCATTAAAAATTGATTTACATAAATTACCTTTGCTATTATAAGCCGGTTGTATATTATGTTTCCGAAAGAGGTATCCAATTTGTTGTGAAATGTTGCCTACATGTGGGAGAGATAGATACATACGAGTTTTTTGTTTTGGGTGAAATATGTGGGAATATTTTATTTTGCATGACTTGTTTTTCTTTTTTATTCATAAAATTTCTTATAATTTAAAATAATTATTTCCAGTTATTATTTATCAAATAAATTAGATTAGTTAATCGACCGATATTTACTTTGACGAACAAGTTAAGACTCCTATCTTGATGGTAAATCATTGGAATGTTAAACATAGCAGAAAAATACTACGAATTCATTTCCAATTCGCAAATTGCATATGATTACCGTTTATCAGAAAGTCGTAAATAATGTAGATAATTTATCCAGTGATTTTAAAAGGTCCAAAATTTTCCGAACGACTTGGAAACATCGATGCTAATCTTATCGTTAGCTAAATACTTGATTGTTTGCCACCGACTTCGAAAGGTCATAGGAAAATTATTTAAAGAACTTTTAAATATAAAATTATTTTTTTCTTTTTACAGATCGTGGTTTCCTTACCATGGTACCATTCTTTGGATATCTCGTTTTCAATCAAAAGAATGAAATCATCCAAAGCGGTTGATAAACGATCAAGTTATCCGCGAACACACATAGAATATATACGCTGTTGAATTGAGAAAATTCAACCTTTTTCTAAAAGTCGGTCAATTTAAAGTGTGATTGTTGAGACAAGCCCTCTTTTCAGAATTTTTTGGATTAAAAATTGTGACATATTTTTCAGATTCAACAATAAAAACTGATTAAATTCCATTTCATCAAATGAATTCCTTCAATATTATTTTCGAATGATAAAAACACTATGCATTTTTAAATCAAAATAATAATGAATAATTCAGAATTGAAATTATTTTTGACATTATCATTTAATTTTTAATTTAAAACTGAAAATTGAAATATAGTACCAAAGCCATGCGATATTAAACAACTCTACCTCGTAAACGGCATACCGGGTGAACCATTTTAATATAATACTTTTAATATTTTATAAAGCAAAACTTTATCATGATCTTTAAATCTGAGCAAGATTTTTTTATCTCTTGTTCGAAAATTCGAACGGATATATATTTTTTTTAACTTTGGGATGAAGATAAATCATTTGTTCGAACTGATGAAAAAAACAGGTATAAAGGAACATACTTGCAAAGTTTCAAATAGAAAATAGTTCCCAATAAGAAAATAAAAATGATACAAGTTCGAAAAATCTACTTCAGAAAGAAATTTACATTGAATTTAAATTTATCATATTTTGAAAATAAGTAATTTAAAAGTATCACTTTTTTTGTCTCGAAAAGGTATGTGTCTCAGAAAAAAATTACAGTGCAATTAAATGCTTGCCAAATTCGTAAATGAAATATTAACGTTTATCGATAATTGATTTAAAACAAGATTGATAACATGACAAAATACATTATAGATAAGAAACACTTTATATAAATATAAATATCCGTTTGGGAGTTAAAAGTAAATAATTTTGATATCAATCGTAACCACTATAAGTTTATATTAGTTTTATTACAAACAAAACTTTATAACAGTTATCATGATTAAACTTGCAGCAATGTGAGAATGGGTCTCCCAAGAATATATTAGTTTTTACTTTATTTCCTGGTTTTCCTAATTTTTCTAAAAACTTGGGGGGTGCAGTAAAAAATTAAAATTTTCCTAATTCTATCTGATAACTTCATATAGAAAACGTATCTTCCTAGCTTGTATAGAAAAGAGTTGATATTTTTAGAGGTTTCACCCAAAAAGGAAGGGAGAAATACAATAGACAAATTAAAGTTTTGTATTTCTCCTACTTATCATATTTCATTTCTCATCACTTGTACTTCCTGAATTCACCCATAACATTTATTGAAAAGGGCGAGCTAATCAAACGGCTGGCGTGGAACCTACCGCATTGAAACTACAAGTGTTAAGGACTGATACAATTCACCGATACAGTGTATTGCTATTTAGAGCGTTTCTTAGCGGACATTCGCAAAAGTTATTTAACGTTTAGTCTGAAAAAACAATACGATGCCTATAATAAATCTTATAATTTACTAAAAATGAAGTTTTAACTTATTTTAGGCGCTGACTATACTTTTTACTTTTAAGTTTTACGTCAGTAATACGACTCCACAAAATAACGCCTTATAAGAAAGTTGTTTTATTCCTTCGAATTCAATATATTTATTAATTTTAATTAATGTATTAATTAGCTCTATTTCAGCTAATCATTCCCATTTTTGATTTTCAAGATACTATAAATAATACATTTTTAAGGAAATTATATTAAAATTATAGCTATGTGGAAACACATTAGGTAAGTTTTGCACTTTTTACATTAAATTTTACGATTTTCCCAAATTATTGTATACAAAAAAAGAAAAAGCATTTTAATATTTTTAACTTTTTGCCAGTGACATCTGTCGGATACTTCGCTGGCTCTTAGACTGATATGCATTTAATATAATTTGTTTTAAATTGTTTTTATATTAAAAACCTCTATACATATGTATTATATATACATGGTGAATGAATGAATGCATTTCTGTTTAATACAATGTTAATAATTGTATATTATAAATAGTTTATAAAATGAAAAGGGGTAACAAACATTACACATTATGCGGGCAGGTTATAGTTTAAATGATTAAATCTACGATTAGTTAAGTAGGTCAAGGCTTACCGTGGTCAATTCCAAATAAAATAATGGGACTGATTTTGTGAATCCAGAATTCCGTCGTATCTTTCGACATTCAAGAATTCAAGGTCATTAGTATGTAAGTATGTGGTTTATCCATCCACATAGATTAAGTTTTATTTCAATGATTTTTTGATTGCACCAGCAAAAGCATCAGAAAATAATTTCAGTGGAGCCAAAGATCTCGCTTATAGAAATTTCATTGAAAATAAATAGATCAATGTAGAAGATTTTGTTTGGTAGCATATTTTTAAAGAAGAATATTTCTCAAACAATTCCTTTTGTAGTTTAAAAGATATTCAGTGGACTTCAAGTAATAAGCGATTAAAATCCAAAAAAATAGAAAAACTTCCTAAACAAATTATTTTCGTAAAAACTAATTTCGTAAGTTTAATAAAAATAAAATGAATACCTCTATCAGTCACGAAACTTCACTCACGCCCGTACTAAGATAATATAGGTCAGAATGGGTGATATATCTTTATCCGACCATACTATGTGGCATTCATACATAAAAATTTATACAATTTACCGAAATAGAAAGTCTATGGTAAATAAACCATTTATTTTTACGTTAAGTGTTTAATCAATACTTCAAAAGCATATTCCAATATATACATGCGAAATGTTATGAAATATAGAATTATATAAATGTTTAATTTAATATCGAACCGTTTATTTGGATAAACTTAACGAGAAATATGCTTTTAGCCCATAAATGAATGCCACTCCCTTACTACAGGAAGTTACGGAATATGAATTATAAAAATAAAACACGATCGTGCTATATTTTAGTCCCAGGTCTCGAAGCACTGGGGCGATATATCGTTTCATAATCATCGGCACATATAGATGAAATTTGGTCAGCAATTTTTCCGACCGCCTGGTATTTTCCCCATAGTATTGAATAATTACAAAAAAATTACATTTTATGGTAGTTATTGGGTTGAAAATTGTAAGCATGTTCGAAAATATTGTATTAGTAATTATTTTTAATTGTAAACATAAAAAATAATTCATTTAAATTTGTAAATTGTTTGACTCCAAGGCGAAATCATATGCCATTCACAAACTTCTTTATTATTTGATTCATAAAGTAGTATTTCGTAACCAGAAATGAAAGAAAACATATTCACGGTGCCCATAATATTGTAATATAAATATATTATAGTGTTACGACAGATTTTTCAACATTATTCCAGTATTTCATGTTTGTACAGCCCTGATCTAATTCCAAATACATGCATCGTTTATTTGGTTGCTTATTTGTTTTTGATTATTATGCAAATTATATTATTTAGTATTATAGTCTAGTCAAATTTAAAAATTAAAGGAAAAGTTAAAAAAAAAAAATAAGAAAAATTCGTTTAAAATTTCTCGGTAAAGAAAATATCAAATTTTTTTGTTTTTTTGTTTTAATTCGAGTAATATTTTACTAGAAAGCAATCAAAAATATTCATAATAGTATTATTCAATATATAGAAAGAGCGTTTGTCGTATCCCTTGGTATATATGTTAAAATATATCTATATAGAATGTTACAATTTGCATTTACATGCATATAAATATATTACACTTATACAAAAAAAGGATGATATTATGTATGTAAGTAAACATATTTATATGATATACATTCTAATTTTTAATTCTTATAAACCGTTAACTTGACTTAAATGTTCACCTTCAACTTTTTCGGCTTTTATCAAAGCGTATTATTATGACAAAATTCATTTTCATCGCCATCTTCTGGGTATATCGAAGACCTTGTTTCACCGACACAATAGTTTTTTAAGTTGCCTCTGTTATAAATCTTCAAAAATTTCGTGAAATCTCATAATCCTGTTAAATATGTTCTTGATTTTCTTTTGGAATTTTATCGATTCTTAAATGCCATAATTGGTAATAGCCATATATCCCAAATCTTTGAAAGTCTCTTCCTCAAAAACTTTTTGTGTTTTATCTGCGTGCTTCTCTAAGACTGGTGACACTTTAATATCCTTAATATTGTGCATTTTATTGCATCCAGGATGTCTAATTATATAATGAGTCGTTTTTATTGCATTCTTTGTTTTTTTATCGCTTTATGAATGACGATAAATAAAAGTTGTTCAAACATTGATAATAAACCATTTGTCGGGGATTTAAATAATTAAAACGGTTAGTTCTAATTATACTGGACTAACATTTAAATAATCATTTTATATATGTAGGTATTCCACTATATGGGAATTTGCTGTAGCTAAATAATAATGTTTTATTGCTTTTTCTAATTTATTATTTGTAAACATCATTTATTTATTTGTATTCTCTTTTATGTTATTTATAAAGAGAAAAAAAAATCACAAAAAAAAAATAGTTAATTTGCAAACATCTGTTAATATTGCGGAATAATTATCAAATAATGTATCAATTAAAAAAAATTTTTTTTTGAATTAACTCTAATAATCAATTTTACATTGTAAAAAATAAATTTACTTGCTCGATTTAATAAAATAATATAAATTATACAGTTTTAGTTTTAATGAACTGAAAATAGTAATTGTTAACAAAAAAAAAGTAAAAAAAAAAAAAACACATTAATATACAAAAAATTTAGCGTATATTTTTCGAATTATTTTAAAAATATAAAAAATATACAATTTCATTCCAATTGGGCCATTAAATTATCGCCAAGAGCGTGATGTTATATTCTAGAAAATTCAATTTTTTTCTATAAGTTGATTCTGATGATGGGTTGAAGGAATGTCAAAGTTTTTCAATGAACTACAATATTTTTTAATGTAATACTGATTAAAAAATCGGGAGGTTTATTAAACAGGGCAAAACAATTAATAAAAGGCCCAAAAACCTTAGTAATATCTTACATCGTATAAAAACTATTTTGCCAGTTAATGTTTTCTTAGTCTAAAATACTTTTGTTTGAAACATTTTTCCCTTTTCAACTTATTGTGCGATCTTTGTTCAATGGTCGAATTTAAAAAATTTTTCCTATATATAAACGAAAAATTCAACGAAGTTGATCATACCCAATAACCCTAAGAGAAAATGCATTTCGTGTCTTCCTTTTAATCGAAATCCCTATAATTAAAATTGGAAAACATGAACAATTTATTTATTTACATAAATTAACATTTAAATTTTTTCATTAATAAAACAGAAATTTGCAAAAAAATCTTTTTTAGAAAAAATGGGTAATTTCGCCAAAACTCAGGTAACACCGCCAGGCTCAGAGGATAATTCCACCATTTTTAAATCACAAAAATAAAAACGAATCATTCATTTTTTATGAAAAATGTATGATCTTAACAAGTCGCAAATGTAATTATGTGGGCTATCTATACCATAGAATTTTGTCCTCAATTTCTCGTTCCGCCGTTTTTTCATCGAAGAAAACTTTTATGTAGCTAGTTCTTTTCATAATTTTCTTTTTTCTTTCCAAAATATTGCCTTTCCTTTTGTTCAAAAATCCATTATATTTTTTTTTCGATTAACTTTTTTTAAAAATTTTTTTTACTGTCCTGTATGTATTGAAAACTCACTCCTGTTCTGAATTCAAAACTTGTTTCCGAATATGAGTTTTTAGTTCCCGTAGTGTTGCCTCAATATGCATTTTTCTTTGGTTTTCTTTCGACCAATTTCTTTTATTCCTCATTCTTTGTTTGAACATATTTTTCCTTTTTTTATTTTTGAATAAATTTCACTGATCGATAGTTTCATCACTCATATTTTATTCATATTTTATACGCAGTTTTTATTTCGCACCACTCCTAAAACGTAAAAGTATTATAACTTAAAAGTAATTTTCGACTTCGGAGCCAATACAACCACTTTCTTTCAGAAAGTTAATATAAAATCGATTTAGGTAGGTAAATAAATTTTCTCAAGCAGACATATTAAATGTATCAATTTTAAGCATTCTATTTAAATTAATCTGATTTTGATTATGCTATTTATATTAAATTACAGCTTCATAATTTGTATTCATATAATACAAATTTGCTTCGGTAAGTGTGTATTAAATTAACCATACATTTGATTTTACTGGTAAAGCTATACATATCTTATCAGAGGGTGCAGCTATGGTTAATTTTTTTGGGAACTAATCCCATTATTACCTTTGTGTAATTCTGATGGAAAACTATACGTAAGATTGCGGACACCCGATACTAATGAAACCTTGCGAGTATAAAGTGATGTATTGAGTATATGGAATATAATTAATATTCAAGTATACATAAGAGAATAAAAAAAATGCAACTGTCAAACTAAACTGTAAAAGTCAAGCAAATGATTTAACCAACAGAGTAGATCAAAAATAATGAAAGATAAACCAATATACAGTCTTTCGAGAAAAAAAAAGTTCAAATTACGAGTTCAACATACAATTAATCAAAAATGTTCATTTTGAAAATAAGTGCGTAGTTTTCGGTTGAGTCAGGGATTAGTCTATCTCTGGTACCATTTTCGAGGCAATTTTTAAGTGTAGAATAATTTTTACCAGTATGACGTCACACCGTGACAGTCTAATGTTTTAAACCACGTGATATAAAGATAAAAATATCGAATTTTAATCTAAGAAAACAAATGAATCATGTGCATTTATAACTCGACTTTAGAATATATCAGAATATTTCTACATTAATTTTAATTTTGTCAAAATTCATCTTTATTTTTCACTATCGAAAGTATCCTATTATATCATTCATCCCTTACAATTACGAAAATATAATACCAATTTCTGAAAACTATTTGTTTATAGTTAAATTACTGTAAATAAATTCCGAGAAATAACTCACTTTTTCTAGGTGAAATACGACAAAGTCATAACACGAAAAACTATAGAATAAAATAAATTTGTTTTTCTCTAATTTTCTTGCTCATTATAACTGTATTTATTTCACAACGGAACCCTAAAATTTCGAACGATCATTAATGAATGAGTTCTGAAAAGAGAAGCTTTATATGCTTTTTTAAAACTTCAATACATAATATAAATTGATTTAAAGATACTCTCTAGAAAAATATAATATAGAAAGAAAAAAAAACTATTAATAATGTATGTCTAACACTTCTATGTTAAAGCTCTTACTATGGTCGTGTCGTATTTCATAAATAATAATCACAAAAAGATTCTATATAAATAAAAAAGATGATGTAAAGTGTAAGTATTTTCTTAAATAAAGGAAAAATTATAACAGAAGTTTCATTCAACAACAGAGACATTAGTTTCATTAACAATAACTCTAAAACAAACAAAAAAATATTTCAAAAAAATTATGTCGATTTTTCGAAAAATGGACTAAAAAGTAAACAATAATTTTAAATTAAATAAATACCTCTTACATTGAATAGTATTAATAATTTAAAAAACCAGTGAAGACAAGAGTTTTAGTTTTTTAAATACATGATTGGATATCAATATTTGAACTATCTTAGCATTTACAAAATACACTAAATGTGCAGTTCATACAGTTAAGAAACCAATTTTTTTTTCATATATAAAAAAACTTCCCTGCTATCTTTCTTACAAGTGTTGCATCATGAATGCATTAAACTCAATTGACCGATTTTTCTCATTCATAAACTTAAGGACTCACTTTTTAGGTATAGGCTAAGCCATCAAAGCCTACTACCTCTTTTCGTTTTAGAAAAAATTAACTTATTAGATGATTCTCTGCCACTACAAAGTTTTTTCAATGCCTTAAATTATCTAGTAACTTCTATTATATCAAGTTAAATAATCTACGATCGGTTTTAAGTCTAAATCCGTTTGTTGATAAGAATTTATAATAATGTACCTGAGATATACCGAATACGAATGGATCTTTTGTATTATAAAGTTTCATTATGTAGCAATAAAATACTGTTACATTTCATTAAAATAGTTTTTATTTTTTTAAAATTATATATTTGTTAAAATTTTATTAATTTAACTCTTATTTTTCTCTTATTGTTATTGTTACGGTGATAATTGTTATAGCAGACTACCTTTTTATAAGGCAATAATTAATAATTACATTATCAAAATTCAAATTCATTATTATTCAAATCAATTAATACAACTGATATCATAAATCACATTTCATTCAATAAACAATCACATTTTAAGGAAATTCAAAATATTATACCATTTGATTGAGTTAAAAAATTAAGACCCGTATCTGTATCCGCAGATCTCCATCTTTAACGATTCGGCACATCCCTGGTAAGTACTATTTTCAATCTGTTGAAAATTCCACTGTTTTACTATTGTAGATAAATTTACTAGGAATAAAGTTTTTTTTATATAGAATTACAAGATCATCTCTAAAAAAATGAATATTTTTTTATAGAAAAATATACTTAAAAATTTATAAACTTTATGTTTGCTGTTGAATATTTTGTTTCAATGCATTGCAGTTTTAGAAGTATAGAGAAAATACGTTTCCATATATAAAGGTATAATGTTTAGAAATAAAAAATTTTCCTGAAAAAAATAGAACCTACATCAAAAAAATTAACTAATAAAAAGAAAAGAAATAGTTTGAAATCAAATACTTTTCTTTTTTTTTTCAAGAAATCAATTTTTATCTAAGAGTATCGATGAATATAATGGCGTCTAGTTCAAAAGGTAATTGGTCACAAATAAATTATGTAGTATTTAATTGAAATTTTTTTTTTGCTTTTAAAACTTGCAATGTATGTTTGTTCGGTTGGAATCTTGCAACTCAATTTTGAAGCAGATCTTCAACTGATTCAGCTAAAATTTTGCATACAAATTCAGTTTGGATTATAATACATGATTAACTGTTTGCGACGCCAATCTAATCCAACATAGCGGAATACTCAAGATGGTGGACTAGTTATTTTTAATACACTAACTACTACAATATGGGTATTAAAAGAAAGAGATATCTCTACAGTTCTACTATAGTGGACTTCTAAAGCTTGAAAAGCAATACTGAAGCAAATATTTTCAACTCTAACTACAATTGTTGTTCCAGCGATAATTAAAAAGTAAAAAACCTTTTTAAAATAAACTTTTATTTATAAATGCCCTAAAAACAAAAACATAAACTTTTGCTATAAATTTTTACTATCAACTTATAACATCATTACATAATCTTCGCTTGCCCCGCGAGATTTACTTGCGTAGATAAACAAACAAGTAAATTAAATAACTTGGCTGAATGGATTTTAACAATTAAAATTTTTCAATTTTTTTTTTGAAGTCAACTAAAAACATAACTCAATTGGATGTCCATTAAATATAACAGGAATGTAAATATATTTGTATTAATATTTAATTCTTTTTGTAATCTGCATGCTATGCAATATTAATGCATCAGAACTACACATTTAACACCCACTGACAAGTGATTTATTTGTCGCATATAAACTGCGAAAATTAAACGAATTCCCTTATGTATATAATTTAATATCAATTTGTTACTCTTCTGCTCAATACTGTAAAGGTCATTAAGGTTTTTTTATCTTTATGACCCCAATTGAGAAAAAGGATGTCTCTTCCAAAAAAGGTAATGAAAATGAACCAAATTTATATAAAACCAATACAACCCCTGTACCCACTACTGTGTAACGATCTCCTAATAAAAAAATATCTACGCTAAATAATTTTATTGCACTTATCTTACCCTTTTTTTTTAAATAATATTGTTTCATTTTAATTTAGTTAATTTTTGGGAACTAAAGGTCTGATGGAAGTATAGACTAATAATAATGACTTTTTGTTTTGAAAAAAATTGAAAATTGTCTTTTGTTGTCTTGGTAATTTCCATGTTATCACACTCTAATCTATACATATCTATACACGTTACAAAAGGTTATGTTTAGTTTTTTATGCCACGGTAGCTTGGTGTTAGACTAAGACTATTGAATACATAATTGGCCTGAAATTAAACATACATATTATATAAATTGGATGACCTATAATATTATGATATAATATAAAAGAATAATAATCTGATATCGTTATAAATCCTTTTAAATTTTTGGATTTCTTTGCGGTTCCAATATTTGTTGATTAATTTGCATTTTATTGTTATATTTATATAATACATGGAAAAATTCATTTTAATAGATATTTTTCCACTTTTTGGCATTCTCTTATTTTTTGCAATTCATTAACTTCAAACAGAAAGTTTTTTTTTTAATTAAAATATGATCAATTCACATTTCAGACAGGAAATTATTATATTTACCTCGAAAATAAAAATTAAATATTATACTTTAATATTAATATTAACAAAAATATATAAATTGTATTGTATATATTTCTATATCCAACATATAGGAAATTTATGAAGAGTATATAAAATTATCTGAATTTTATAACGCTAGAAAATATTGGAATCACAAATTTTGGTAACGTTCATAAAATCGCTTAGCTAGTCTATTTCCCTTGGCCCTACCCCCCGTCTCAATCCATCTATCTGACATCAAGATAAAAGCTGAAATTTTGATGGCATGTTGGATCTAAAACTTCTTCAGAACAAATCATTTTTCTTTGAAGTATTATGCATGTGTTGAAAGCCAAAACTTATCTCAGATTCTATTCATTCTGAGCCAAACGTCTTATTAGAAGTAGCCTTCGTTTGAGTGATTTGAATATCTCGAGTAGGAGTGGAGCTCTATTTTAGTAACTAATCAACCCATCCTAAAATGGCATACATTTATAATCATTTTAAAAATCCAAACATTTCGGTAAAATTTATATAATTTTTTAGATAATTCAAAAAACCATATGAAATTCCTAAAATCATTTTGATTAAATTTTTTTAATCATTATATCACAAGTAATTAATAATTGGTAAGTCAACTTAGTGCCATATTCATCAATTCTGATACGATCTATAGTTTTTTAAGTAATTTTATTTTTAACAACCACAAAGGAAATGAATTTTAAATGAATCGAAAGAAAAAATTAATTAAATATTTACGATACTTTCACAAAAGTTGTCGAAAACTTTTCGAATGTCATCATCTCGATGAATTAATTATGTATTCATTATTCTTTTCTTTTTGTCTAGTAAAACATATCGATCAAGAGTGATCTAGACTCGCACATTCAAGGCTCCGTACCAAAATGAAACTAATTTTTTTTTTTAATGAAAAAAAGACGCTCCTTTCTAGCTTGCACGACAATACTTACTATTAACTTTACAGTGGGAAGTTCTTGGGGGAAATTTTTTGAATCTGGAATTTTGATATATCTTTACTTGAACCAAAATTCAGCGATTATCAAAATGTGAATTACTAGGTTCAATACCAAACAAAATAATGTATAATCACAATGGAGATGAACAAGTATGACGTCATTTATGCAAATTTCGTTCTTTGTTGAATTTTGTACATTCATTTTTTTTATTATTCTTTAAGAACTTCAAATTCATCATCGAGAAGAAACGACGCTTGAAGTGGTAACAAAATTTGTAAATCTTTTCTATTAAAAAAAAATTTTTAAACATACTAAAACATAAGACAAAGTTCTACAAATGCATCTCCCGTGTTAAATCTCATTACAATATACCACAATTACCACAATTCTGAATATAAATAAATAGTTTTACTACAGTTTTACTTGTTTATATGAAGAAAGTTTTGAACAACATATTTTAACCATAACATATTTTTATCGCTCATCTCATAGTTATTTACAAATTAAACTGGTCAATAACATTTACACTCTAACACCGTATATTTTATCCATTATTATTATATACAATATTCATATAAAATAATTGTTTTTGATAATTAGAGAAGTTTCTCTACAAATGTTTATTATGTACCTACTCGTATATATTAGTGCAGTTCCTACCGAGCTTAAAGTATGAAGAAGTAGGAATTCCGTTATATTTTATTAGTTAAATACTAAAATTTATTAGCTACTTAGGGTGAAATATGTTAAGTTTTATCGAAAAATCAATACGTTTTGAGTTATTTGATTAACTAAAACATTATTGTTGTTCAACTTTTTCACGAATAACTCATACGCGTTACATTTTATCAAATAAAGTGCAATGAATGTGATGTTTCGTTCGAATTTTGCTCGGAACTTTGTTTTCTGGGAACTTTTTTAGCAAATTTTAGAACATTTTTTTCAATTTTTGGTTTATATCTCAGAAAAGACATACAAAAAATTATAAAAGACAAAATTTCCTAAATTTCTCAACTATGTGGTTTTTTTAGAAAGCTAACCGTTCAACACCGCTAAAGACTTGGCTAAATATATTAGACAAACGAATTGCGGTTCAGATAACAGTTTTCTCACCCTTCACCACTATACACCAATTTGAAGTATGAGATCAAAATTTTTGTTTTTGGAAACTTTTTAAGCAAATTTTGACACTTTTTTCAGTTTTTGGTCTACATCTCCGAAAGGGAGTGAGTTTTCAACAAACTCATGCTATGCATAATTAAAGTATGCACAGTATGTTTTGTTATATGATAAGTTTCGCACATTTCTCATATGGAGAATTTTTCTCTGAGAATTTTAATATATCTAGCGTAAAAAATGGGTTTTCTTTTTATTACGGTAAATTTTAAACTAATTAAAATTTTCATGAGTTTTATCCGTATTACCATGCATATTTTTTTGTTATTCATTGAATGTTACTTTTGAAATTTTCCTTTAGAGTAGAAGGTCCAGTTTATTCGAAGAACTTTAATGAGCTATAATTCATTTAATATTGTATTTACAGAAATGTAAAAAATTATAACTACTTTTTTATAAGCTAAAGGTGTTTTACATTCACTATTTTCGATAAAATGTAGGTATTCGAGTTATGTGTTCAAAAACATACATTTTATTTTAATCACGAATAACTGAAAAAATATTTACTTACCAAAAAAACTTTTAAGCTCGTTTTTTACTTAAAATTCGTTTCTTTGTGGATTCCTATCGTGGATGAGTAGGTGGAAGGACTGACACAAAATAAAGTAGTAAAATTTAGTCTTAAGCATATCAATAACAGATGCATTAAAACCTCTCGGAACTCCACTATATATATATATATATATATATATATATATATATATATATATATATATATATATATATATATATATATATATATATATATATATATATATATATATATATATATATATATATATATTTATAACATATTTTATTTAATATATATTGAATGAACATTTGTTGTATGATTATAATCTGAATGATATACAATCTAATTATACTTATTATAGGTAAATAAATGTATGTATACTTGATTCAAAATTGTATCCATTAGTAGTAGTGTGTTTCATAGCAATATTGAATAAATTTTTATAAAAGCTGTATTTCCCAATCAAAGTGCTGTAAGGTTTGGGCAAATTTTTGAAAACAATTTTCTATGATTGAAATACCTTTGGTGATTCAACATTTCTGTCTAACTTTGAGCATAAAATGCTAATATAATGTTATTTTGACAACTTGGTTATAGAATTTGAATTTTGCCTTCTATGTCTTAAATTACTATTCAAACAGGGGAATATCAATAATTAGTTGTGAACAGTTAATTACGCGTTTTCAAGATCGTATTCTAACGTCGAGATGAAAAAATTACTTTATTTTAACGTTTTATGTTCAAAGCTAGAAAAAATTTTGAATCAACCTATACCTGAGAATATTGGTGAAAATTCTTATTAAAGTATTTCGGGCATAAATTAATTAATGTCTAAAATAATATCCCAATTTTTAACTATTTATTTGATCACATTAGAGAAATTATATCAAAATCAATAAGAATTCTGCTAAGAAATTATAGCAAAATCATTTTTTATATACTCAATTACTATGTCATATTATATAACCTCTTTGATTAATACATATTGGGTGTAAAGGTTATTTAAATCGTTTTTTCAACTCCAAAATAAAACGGTGTTTACATTTAAACCAGAACGTGCTATATGCATATATATTTTCCATTGTCATAAACCTACTGACTCAAATGGTAGCACTAGCCATTCCTGCAGATATATATTATTAAGAGAAGGATAACGGGAATATTGACAGTAATTAAAACAATCAAACTATTGTTTAATAGTGCAATGCTTTGTCTTTATTTATTAAGACTTCCTCAAGCAACTGTAAGAAATAAATATAATGACAATTCATTTAAAATACAATCATGGTACACGATTGAACATTGTTTAGGTATTTATTTAAAATCTTTTGTACAATGCTTGTTTTTTAAATTTAATGGTCTTAGTTTTATTTCTTACAGTTGCCTGATAAAGTCTTAATAAATAAAGACGAAACGTCGTACTATTGACCGGTAGTTTGATTGTTTTATTTACTGTCCATATTTCCGTTCTCCATCTCTTAATACTACTTTTAATAATATTTTACCTAATTGATTAATATTTTTCTTCACATTATTCTTTAAAACTTGCAAATTTGTAAAGCGAGGTATGTTTGAATTAACTATATAAACTTTATAATACATATATAGTTATCGAATTAAAATTGTATGCTCATATTATGTTTGAAATGAGTTTATAACAACGTAACAAAGCAAAGAGACATTTTATATTAAATTGTAATTAAAAGGACATAATATTACATTTATTTACGAATAAATTTGTTTTTATGGATTGATTAAAATACCAGTTCAGTTTTTTAAAAACAAATTTGTAATATCCAAGTCAATGCTTATCTTCTAGGTCATACGATTATATGTGGCAAAGTTTAACTACAAATGTCATGTTGTTAGTTTTTCTATTACTTGTAGTGATATAATTATCCGGCTCTGTGGCCAAGTGAGTATAAAGGTACTAATTCTTCATCCATTTGACTACTTAGACTGGAGGTTCGGAGTTCGAATCTTGACAACGGTAGCATTATTAATAATAATAAAAATAAAGGAGTTAGTTGGTTTATCATACTGTCGTCGGTTGGATAAGAATGAAGTAACCGAGTGGAGTGTTCTAAAAGAGGAAACAGAGGACCATAACATCACAAGGAATAAGGGACACGGTTGCAGTTCCCATCTTAATATACTCCATCGTGATATTTATTGGTTTATTTATTTTTCTAAGTGCAAATTACCACTTTTAACGCCTATTTGGTAAAGGATTATCAACACATATGTATTTTAACCAGTAGTAATACGAATTTAGAACAAAACTCTTAATTCATGTATACTTCCCACAAGCATCTCAGTGCTCTATAGATCTCACTCAAAAATAAACCGAAAACCACAACTTCCTTGACTTCGTAAAATTGGCGGTGACATACATTTTTTCAATTTTCATTTTTTCAAAACATACATTCCATCTCGCATTAAATATAAAAACCCTCGTCTTTATAGCTTGAATGGAAAATAAGTTCAAAAAGTTTTCCAATATTCCACCATCATTTCACTTCAATAGTAAAAAACCGATCCAAAAATAAAGACGATACAGAAATTAACTATACAACAAATTTTCTGAAAATGATCATCGAACTGGCCAAATCTCTATATTATATAAAGGACAATAGTAGGTATTTTTTTAGATTTCCCCCAAATGACAGTATGAAATTTTTTGAAAAATCTATTTTTAGTAAATTCCAAAGTAACAGGCAAATGAAATTTAAATAGGATCGACCCTAAAACTGAGTTCGGGTTAATACATTTTTAATTCGTGTAATTTATATTACATGATTAAAGTGAACCTTCGGAATCCCAGTCACGTTGGAGTATAAAAAAAGGCATTTTAGATAGAAGTCGATGAGCTTATTGGTCACTAAAGAATAACGAGATATATATCCCTCATTGGACTGGAGGTTGATACAGCCTGTCTAAATAGAGAAGATGATAATAATAGATTTCACCTCCTCGTAGAATGTCCTAAAAACTCCGGTTTGAGTCCCGGTTAAGTATTTATGAAAGAAGTATTACATGAAACCATATGTATTACGCTTTGAAATAGCAACGTTTTCTATTTTGAACACCCGATATATTTATTACTAAATATAAACTAGCGTGCTATTTGATGAAAACGGTGTGGGAGTAGATTCAATCATTTTATCTGGTATTAAAAAAAAAACATACTTTCAATGTTTGAACTTTCGAACAGCAAATGTTTGAGTACCACACGTGCAAATAATATCAAATACATGATTTTCTAATTTATTTAATCAACAGTTGGGATTAAGAAAAAAAAAAATATAGTTACAGTTTTATTATTATCTACACAAAGAGGATTATCAAAAACATGTATTCAGATTGAGAATTAATGATAATTTTATGTTGGCTTTCTCGATAATCCTCACCACTATCAAATTTTTTTTGTCAACAAATTTTAAATGGACGTACTCTTTACAGGGTTTTAAAACGATTAACGATTCTGCACAAATGGTGGTCTCCAGACTAAAAATTATCAACAGATATTTTTTATTATCTCAAATGGAGCCTAGATAAATTGAAAAGCATTCATTTATGATATTGTTTTTTACATAACACTCGAAAGTTATCATTTTTGTACATCGGGCACGGGACACTCTTTTTGTGCATTCAAAGGTAGACATTTTGTTATTTTTATAGTAAAACAAATTATGGCTATCATATTATATTATTATACAAACTCAATCATTCAGAAACATTTAAATATACAAATTAAAAGTATATAATGGTAGGGGAGCCCACGATGTGAATTGAGGATTTTCTCGACCGTCGTTGGGGCCTACGGGATTTTGAAGATTACATGGCATAAAATAAACATGGGCATGGGATGTGTACATTTTAACGGTGGGAGTAACAAATACAGTCTTTCAAAAAATGTACAAATACAGCCACTAGAGGACATACTAAAGCGTATCAGATATTGATATGGTATAACTTCAATGTGTCTCTGGAGATGAAGGTTTGTGAATATGCCAGTTTTTATGGTGGATACGACCGTATGGAATGTTTAAAAATGGGTAGAAATAATAATTTAACTCGAGTGCGTTAGATACTCATAGGGAATGTTAAGCTACCATTTAAAAGACTTACAAGTTGGATGTGTAGTAAATCCAAAATTATCCACTTGGCTCCCCTACCAAACTTTGTTACACAATTTTAGAATTCCTACACGCTATCGATTATAGTTTGCAAAGCACATATAAATAAAATGTATGAAGGAAATTCTAAATTCATTTAAATGTTTATAAAGCCAAATAAAAATAATATAAAAAAGTAATGCACGTAGATGGTGCCTGTGTTTTAACTAGACGATTTTGCATTTTGTTTGCGTGAATGGTATCTATCTTGATTCTGGTGTAACTTTCGAAAACGTTAGCCGATTTTTATGAAATTTTCTCTACAGGGTTATCACATTCAGAAAATTTACTGTATAATTGGGACATTCAGCTTCGTAATAACAAATTACCAAAAATTTTTATTCTTAATAACGACAAAGAGTCAAGTGAGTTAAAGTTATATTCCCCTAAGAATGCAGGTTTTAAAAATATTAAAAAAGTTCTGACATGCAAAAAATGTAAAAAAAAGTGATAATAAATTATATTTTTTCAATCCGGTTTTAAAACGATTATTTATCTTGCCAGTTGTCAGAATTTGTTAAAACGTAGTTTTATTTTCACCCGATACCTCGTGATAACAGCCACCCGGTACTTCAATTTGTATTTGACACCCGATATTTGACGCACCTACAAATAAGACAATTTTTTTTTAAAGATAAAAGATTAAAAAATGACATCAAATGCTTCACAACTTGGAAAATTTTTTATTGATAATTTAATTTGCTGTTTTTAGCATTTTCTACTACTTATTATTATTTATGTTATTTACAGTTACCTTCTCTGAGCTTCTACAAATATTTCAGGATCACCCGTTCTCGAGTTTCAGCGAGACAAACGAACGGCAATTAATTTTTTTATATATAGATATTGACTAAGAGTATTATATTATTTAATAACTATTGAACAATATCCTGAAAAAAATAATTTCTTTTAACTATTTTATACACACACTCACACATACATACATACACATACACATATACGAGTTCATAATGGTTTAGTAAATAAAATAATCCCTTTTAATTAAAAACTCACCTTCATTCCTCTCACTTGAATCGTGTAATTTATAGTATAATTATAAAATGCAATACTATAGGGTGTAAGTGATTTTCTGAAAGAGGAATTAACACGAATTTTAAGAGGACTCTACAAACAAAATTATCAAATTGTTATGAACTTTGACATAAACATAGATGGCAAAGAGAGTTCCAGAAAAAAATTCAGTAAAAATGAAAAATTTATTTTATGTTTAGAAATATTTTTTCCAAGCACTTTCAAAATAGCTTTAGGAACATTTTGTTGGGTAATAAACTTCATATAATTTTCTGTTACTGTTACCTTGTAAAATCTTGTAAATCGAATTTTTAAATCACTCAACTTTGAGACCATTAGAGATAAGATTTAGAAGAAAAATTCAAATAGAAATAATGGTTCTGCCTGTTCAAATCGAACTTTGTTTGAAACGTTTTTCGTAAACTTAATATACTTTACACAATTTCAAAACAAATTCAGGTAAGAAGCATTTTTCACATCTTATCTCGTATCCACACTAAATACAAATCGAAGAACCGGGTGGCTATGTCAGGAGGTACTGAGAGCCGCACACCAAATACCGGGTGTCCGACAGTATTGCCAGCTAGTATAATTATAATATTGATTCTAATGAAACAAAGTATTATAAGTATATATTTTTACTGCATTTATTTATTAACTTTGATTTTTCACATCTGTTGGGCGCCTCACTTGGCAAACTTTTTATTTTATCCCAGCCGAGAGTACGAACAATATTTTGCAATAAAATATTGATTGGAAAATTTCGATGAATTATTTTTCGAGCTTATATAAAAAGTTCGCAATAAAATGAGTCCATGATTGATTCTTCCTTAAATATTTTCTAAATTAATTTCTATTCTACCTGCTATGATAAACTACAACAATCTATTATTATTTATTAATTGAAATAAATGTTCAAACAATTCGCTTGGAGTAATAGTAACGCAACATTATTATAACTACATTCAGCAGTAGTATAGTTTCATAACCTTTCAAGTTAATTAACGCTAGCTAGCTAGTCGCTTTGAAACTATACACAACAATAGTTTCAAATAAAATTGTTTTCAATTCAATTATATAACAGTCAATTTAAAATACAGTGTGTTATAATACAGGTAAGAAAATAGGATACATTGACCTCAGTGGGATGCGAATCAAACAAGCGTAAAAGTATCGATTCTAAAAGTTGCATACTGGTCAAAAAGTACTCATACACGTAAAAGTTCAGAATACAAAAGAATTGGTGTCGAAAGAAGTATATTTTTACTTACTAGAATTAAGATTATGTATACAGTTTCTCTTCAAACACTGAAATGTCTTAGTCGAGTGGGATTCCCAGTGCACGGTGGAATGAAGAGAAACTGTATACATAATCTTAATTCTAGTAAGTAAAAATATACTTCTTTCGACACCTATTCTTTTGTATTCTGAACAATTTCGGTCTTTACTTTGAAACATTAAAAATTAACGATGCTTTGAGGTATAAAATACTATCGATATTTTGAGATAAAAAAAAAATTTTAGTGTGCTTTAGATCACACGACTGAAGTAAAACTTCTTTAGTTCCATATAAAGACCGAAATCGTTATCAACGATAATTTTAGGTAACTATTGTTATTTTTACGATACATCATGATATCAATACTTTTTACTGGAGATTTTTTCCCATACAATCAGAAATATCGATATCTTTAATCAGTGAGAGAAATTATCAACATTTTATGGTATTAAAAAGTACTCAATACTTATGATTCGATACTTCTATGAGTTCGATATTTTTGATTCGACTCTCCTCATGAGTAAAGTTTCGATATTTTTTATTCAACACCAATATAGAAGATAACATTTAAGAGAATATACATTTATACCCATTAAAAGTTTTTTCGGCTGTAACACGCAGTATACACGGAACAAAAAATGTTTAATTTTTCTTTACTACATTTTTCTTCCATTATTTTTTCATTACACTATACATCTAGTTACGCGCGGCTTTACTCTCAGTGCTTTATAAAATTATAAGTAACATAATTATTAATTTCATCTAATGAAGACCAATAACCATTTTTGATCATATACAAGTAAATAGTTTTTAAATTATCATCTCATAGATTAACGAAAATATATTATTAAGTATAAATCATGGAGGTTGCATAGGAATTGGAAATTAGACGAATAATTAATGGAAGTTTTACGAAACTCTTTAATAAATTTGATCAACTTTTCCTAATTTTTTTTATGTTATAGTTTTCATGAATTAATTGCATATCATATTAACAAAAACGAAATAACCGCATAATTCTCTCTCTTATATAAATTTTCCTAATGAAAGTTGTAGAGCTTAAAAAAATTTTAAGAATTTAGTAGTTTGAATAAAATCGATGGATCCATTTTCGAGAAAAAAGTATAAAACATGAATATTACTAGAATAAAGTGGAATGCTTATTTTTTCATCCATGAATTATTTTCGAGTTCTATGAAAAATTCTATTAAACTGGTTGAAATTTTGTTGAAATAGTAATGAATATATGAACAACTATTTAAAACTCATAATCCGTAACACATATTCGATTGAATAATTTTTGAATATACTTTTATAGAGCTAGGTATGTCAATCGTACTAAGAATATCAAGTTTAGATATACGTTTTTACAACTTCCCGTCTCATTTTTTGATAGACGGTTGGAAATCGGTATAATGATTTTTTCATGCCAAATGGATAAAAATAAATACTTTTGAACTATTTCGAATTGCAGATCGAAAAAGTTTTAACATATCGTGTTTATTTTGTGAATAAGTAGCAGATGAAGCAATAGAGGCCAGAAATCTACGAGTATAGGCGAGATAATAGTAAAGTAAGTATTCGAATTTAAGGAGAAAGTCTTCAAAAGAACTGAAGAACGAAGCGATGTTTAAAGGTAACTAGAGAAAGATCGTGTATCTTACAGGCATGACTTAACTGCTACTGAAGCGAAGTATCACAACAGAAGCCTTTAAAAAAATTTACAAATACATTGAAGACTACGAATATTTACAGTTTATGTTGGAACTTAAAAATGTCATGTCCTGCAGTTTACAATCGAGACAGTATATATGACCCCGACATTTTGAAGATTTGACAGTCAATCACAATGACAACGAAGAAAATGATAATGAAAATGAGTCTGAAATTGCTGGACGACGGGAAGGTGAAGATAACAATGAACAGATGAAGACTAATAATAATAATACAATTGTTATGAATTAAAATAACATTAAAATTATTTTCAGCCATTTACAAATAATTTAAAAAAAAAAAGTAATGTGTTTTTAATAAATTGACAATAATTATGTAGGCAACTAAATAATAAATAAAAACTATAATGGACTTCCACAATTTAACGTTCTATACAATTAAGAAAATATTCTCTTTTTTTCTACTGTAATATCTTTCATTAGAAAATGATACAAATATTTACAATAAGCTCAAAATATATTTAGAATGATTTTCTGTATTATTTAATTATTTGAATGCAAAAGGTATATAATATTAAATGACTACTTCGCTAATAAGAGTTATTTATAAACATAAGGTACTATAGTTTACTCACACCTTCGTTTGCGATATTGAGGTAGTTTGCCAACAGAAAGTAGATCGTCGGTTGACATATTTAATAATTAATGCGGTAGTCAAGTAATTATTAGGAACTAATAACTTAAATACAAAATTGTATTGAAATAATGTAGGTAAATAAATCAGAGAACTATCATACTAAATTTGCACTCTCCCTTTATCCCCATAAGGGATGATTTCCGATAAACAATTTTACGTTTTATGACTTTCAATGAAGAGCCTTCATAGTAAATTTCATTCAAAGAACTTCAAAAACAGCAAATATTCATACTAACTTTGCACCCACGTTTTACCCCTAATTCATTTGCCACTAATTTTGGGTCATACTTTTCATTTTTAATACTAATTTCTCGCTCAACTCAACGCTTATATGAAATATTATAACCAGATCCTCACTATCTTCATAATTATTGCAGATATGTTTAATTTAATCAAATATTTGAAAACTTTGACCCAAATTTAGTAGAACAATATTATTCAAAATTGGATAAAAATTGAACGTTATGGGGCGAATATAACTTTTTGTGGTTTTGATGACGTCATTAAGTTTAAAAAATTAATTTTTATGATATCTTGGCCAAATTTTAATCGATTTGAGAGAACTTTTTTTTTAAACCAACTAATTTTGGGTCATAATTTTCATTTTTATTACTAATATTTCGCTCAATTTAACCCTTATATGAAATTTTATAACCTTATCTTCACTTTCTTGATAATTATTTCAAATATATTTAATTTAACCAAAAAAATGTTAAACTATAATCCAAATTTACTAGATACATCGTGATACTGATCTGTCAATCGTGATCAATGTCAATGTTAATAAAGACGGAGTGATAATAGGATACACAGTAAAAATATTTTTGAATTTGCATCAAAAACTTTCTGTGTTAAAAATTTGTGTGCTAATTTGTCGTTCTTCTTTTGTAACTTGATTTTTAACATGAAAAAAGTGTTATAATTGTGTAAAATGGTATTATACTCACCTCACTTTTTCAATAAATTTGTGTAAACATAAAAAATAGCAGCTTTTATTGAAGTTTAAGACTGTTGGTACTTGACTAAAATTTTAATAAATGACGTAAAATATTTTTATATATTTGTTTATTTTAAATTAATTACGTAACCACTATATTGAAACTCAAATAATACTTGCTTTAACACTGATTTTGTGTTTGTATAACATACAAGTGATTGACATCATCTATTCCTTTTTGTTCAATTAAAAGCTTTGAATATTTAACATATTTCTGTATATATTGAAGCATCTTAACCTCCCAAGCAGCAGGCTTAACTTATTTTTATAATGGCTTCAAGCAAGATACAGATGTTCAAAACTCTTGATTAAACAAAAAGGAAGAAATGATATATATTACGTCAATTGCTTGTATATTATAATTTCGAATGATTGAAAACAGTATACGCATTGTGCAAAAAGGAAAAGGTGCACAAATGGGAAAAACTGAGAAAAAAAGAGACGTAATTTGCTTATGGAGATATGGCCTTTGAAAATTTATTTTGTTACGTCTGGTGCAATTGAATATGATACACTTGTCATCACCTAACACATAAACATAAAATCAGATCCAGACCTGACCAATTTATTTGTAGAAATAATAAAGAAGTGGAAAATTGTACAGTTACAAAGAATTGATTCTTGGAGCTATTACTTTAAAAAATGAGGAACACTAAATGTAATCGAAAAACATTAACAGAGAATATTTCTAGTTTGACATGTTAGTGACGAGTTCGAATTACTCTGTTATCTTCTATCGATGAACCAGATTTTATTCTATGCGTCGAATCACTATTTTTGTTATAAATTCAGTATTCAAATGTATTATTTTTCCATTGAACGAATTTTCAAACATAATTTTCAGTTGAAATATAAAAATTTGATTGAAATATCAATCATAAAATTTTGACAATAAAAACGTAATATCAATAAAGGGGGAGGGGTGTAACATATCGAATGTATTGGTGTTTACATTAGTAAGTAAATACCACTAGATAGGGGCGCCTATTATAGAGCTTATTCAGTGAGAGAAAAGCTCTTTCTAATGCATCGTTCTTGGTTATAATAAAAAAATATATGTGTGAATTACAAACAATTGAATATTCGACGTGACACTTTTAAACGCATTCAATGAAGGTATTAGTTGTTGACTGCATTTTAGTAATATATATATATATATATATATATATATAATATATATATATATATATATATATATATAAATTATTACATGGCAGCTCGGACGGTATTAGTAGAAATCTTAATATTGCACATTATATAATACTAGCAGACTCAGTCACGATTTACAGTAGGGTAGTTTACCATGTTAAAAAAATATTTCAAAATATTGATTTCTTAAGTAAGAGTCACAAATAATATACATTTTTGCAAAATAAACACAATTTCTTGCCATAAAATTACTTAAAACGTAAACCCTTTTCATTCCTGTAAAACCCTAGCATTTTTGGTGATGTAATTTCGGGATGTAATATTGAGAATACTAGTATAATGCATTGAGATCAAAACATAACCTAACACTTTCAAATATTGTTTTATTAATGAAGATAAATGTTTAGAAGCTGAACTGACAAAGACAACTAATAATTTTTGCCAAAATGACGTCACACCATGGCAGTCTAGTGTTTTAAGTCACGTAAAATAAAGATAAAAAAATTTGAATTTTTATTTATATATAATAAATTAATTAATCATGTGCCTTTTTGGCCCAAATTTAGAATATTTAAAAATGTTTCTAGAATTTTAATTTTTGTCAAATTTTATGCTTTATTTTTCACAACGAAAAGTAGGCATTTTAGAAAATCGTTAATTTGATAATAAAAAAAAAAACAAAGGAAATAATCGTTAAGATCAAATTAGTAGTTTCATCGCACTTCAAATCGTGACACGTAAATTTTAATAATATCTTAATATATTATATTATTATGCATTATATAATTATAATAGTTCAATGGTGGAATTAGTCTTAATATATATATATTACTAATATACATTATACAATTATAGTACTTCAATGAAGCAATTATCTGATCATCTTATTAATTATATTATTATGTACGTAAATGTATATTATCTTATATAATTATACAGAAGTTAGGACGGTGAACTGCAAAAAATTTAAATTTGCATTCTGAATTCAAGCAAGGAGTCACTAGCCACAAGTGATTATTACTCAATATAAAACACTACTAATAACGGTATACAAGACTCTACCAGTATTTTCTTTCAAATGTTAAATCTCTTTTTTTTAATTAAATATTGTAATTCTTATCATTATTATTATTATATTGGAATAGATTTACTTAATTTTTCTAGAAAATCTATAGGAGACTAAAGTTCGTTTTTACCAGAATGCGACGAAGCGGAAAATGTTTGTATTATGAAAGTCCGTTTTCATATTCCCTTGTTACTACTAAACGACTCAACCGTTTTTGGTGAAATATATACGTCGTAAGATCTGATTAAGTTTGCCACTTGTATCACTGGGTAAGTATACTCGAGGAAAAACGTCCAGAATCTTCCACGCTTAACTAAAATTATAAAATACACTAATTTTATGATGAATTTTACTATTTTAAAATGAATGTTTTGGATAGATAAGTAAAATTAATTCTGATAAACAACTCAACAAAACATAACAATCGAGTATATGTAATGTTTTTAAATAGGTAAAAAAATAAAAATAGTTAAAAGTCTTTTGATTTAACAAGTATATGATAAAATTATAAAAATCGAAATAGAGAATTTTTGGCACATAAATCAATGCTTTCAAAAAAATTTGTTCCCAAACCTATAGGGTGAGTGTAAACACACAACATTCTGTATTAAGCACACCAGTAGCAACAAAACAAACAAAAAATCGTCCTCATTAATCGACATTTTGTGCACACTAATTATCATTTAATTATTTTTCTGTAGATGGACTTGATGAACAATTTTGATAAAATTTTTACTAAACTATGTAAAAACAACGATAATTAGCATAATTAGCGAACAGAGCGTGTTGCTATTCGCATTGGTACCAAGCCTGACATAATAAGCACATTTTTAACAAACTGTTATTAGTGTATGAAAATAATAGGACTGTTGACCAATTTTGTGAATTGAATTTATTTGATATATAGATTGTTAATTACCTTGGTAAAATAATTTTATGACAAAAAAAATAATGATTGAAAAAAAAATTGTATCAATTAAAACTACTTTCAAATTTTTCACTAATCAAATAACTGGGCAAATAATAAATAATTTAGAAGAAAAAGGTTTAGAATTTCAGACATTCCACAAAACTCTTTCTTAGAGTAATTTAATTCGGGAATAGCTTGTAGCGCAATTGAATGTACTTAATTATTATCCGGTCCATATTAATTGTAGGAAATTAATGCGTGGCACAAGAGCTAATATAAGCGTATATCTACGAAATAAACTAAAACTTTTGCTTACCTGACTTTTCAAATTCATTTTCTAACCATATTAGACCCATTACCTCCATTTTCAAATTTATATTTTTATTACTCCCGTTGATGTATTTTCCGTGACTATTTGGATCAACAAGTCATATGAGATTTCAACTTACCTATAAAAATAATCTTATCCAAATTTTCCACGAATTTGGGAATTCTTCTTTAACCTAACATTGTCATTGTCATTGTCTCAGATTTTTAGGAATAAATTGGAAAATTAGGGACGTAAAAAATGAAAATTATTACTGGACATTTTTATTTAGAATTAATTATAACATACAAATTTTATGGCACATTTAAAAAATATATATATATATTTGTTTAGCGATTCAAATTAAAATTATTGAATCAGTTTAAGAATAAGAAATATCTATGATTTCATAGTTACGTTATAAGAATAAAACGGATGTACATAGAAGGATAAATAATTCAATAGTTAGTTATTTAGAATCTGGGCACTATTCATATTATTTTATAAAAGAGTTGAATAATCGTTTGGTGTTTTGAAAAATACACTATCAGCTATAGGTTTTAAAAATTTGTGAAATTTTTAAAAATTTTGTAAGATCTTTTAATAATAATACGAATATTAAAAAATGCGAAAAATTTAGTTACAACATTGCAATATATTAATTTTTGGTATAGTTATTTTTATTGGCAGTGAATCCCTACAATTAGCAATATTACCACAACATTTTGAAAGTGGCGGAGAATTGAAAATTATACCACTTCAGCGTTACTTTCTGCATGAGACCATATCTACAATTTCTCCATATTTTTCACATTCACATTTCAAAAAGTTTAGTGCCCAGATTAAACACAACCTAATTTGAAATGCATGTACATTCAAGTATGTTACGTTCTAGTGTTACATTCAAAATTTTTGGTCAAGTTGAAGTTAACATGTCCAACTTTTACCAATATCAAAATAAACCAAATGTAATTTGATACGCCACTATTTTAAGTATCAAGTATTTCCAATCAATAACTACGTACAGAGTATATTGAAATACTTAAAGTCTTTTTTTTTTAATTGTTATTAAACTTTTAACACTAGGTAAGGGATAAATTGTGTCATTTGTGTAAAATATATCTGCAAACTGAATTGTATACAAAATGTAAACATTAACCTGAAGGTTATTTGATTACAAGCTAACAGGCTATAATAAAGAATATTATTGATTCGTATAAATATTATTAATATAAATTTTGATTGTAAAATCAAACAACTTAGACAATTTATTAAAGTTTCAAAAAATCTTGAATTAAATCCGTATTTACCAAGGAATGTAAATTATATGTAAAATACCTGTCTCCTAATAATCAAATACCCTTAACAAAATGTATTTTATATTAAAAGGGAAATGCAACATGGAAAACACTCATAAATCGTGAAAATTACGATATACATAAAGATGTTTCATCACCAAAATTTGAGTAAGTGATGTGGACAGCTTGGGGAAATAGTTTAGGTATATACATCTACCTCCAGAAGTATCCGATTGTCGCAAAAATGTTTGTGATATTGACAAGAACGTGGGCTTAAAATAATCAAAAAATTATGAGCTTATGAATTATGGGATCCTGAAAAATTTCTGATCAGAAATTCGTATGAAAACCTGACAGTCGTAATCGTAAGAAAAACTGTTTTCCGAATCTAAATTTTCATTTTGAACATTTTAATTGTCTTCTATAATAATATCATCAATTTATACCATGAAAAAGCGAAGTAATCTATATCCACAATTATTAAATGTTTTTACGAAAATACTGTTCTATTATTAAACTTATTAAGCTTAACGCAGATTAATGACGAAGGACGTTCAGCTTAAAGTTGTTATAAGACACATCAATTTGAGAGTTTTATTGAAGGTAAGATTATATACATCCAAAAATATCAATAATGTTACGTAACAAGTTTTAAAGAGAGTAGTCCCAGAAATTTTATGATGTGTTATGATTAAAAAAAATCACACATAATATTTAATCATTCCTTTATTATAAAACTTTTATCTGGCACGAAGTATTTTTCACATTTTATGAGTATTTATCCTATGAGAGATTGATTCATGCTAAGAACTCAACGCCACAATATAAATTATATCAGCCAAAAGCTCGTTCAGCTGATTATTTTCATAGACTAACGAAATATAATAGAATATTTTAATATATAACATAGTATGCACTCTATTCTGAAACATTTCATCTATTATATATTAATTTGTATGTCTATAAAATGATCTCTCGCATAGTTCTTATTTTAATCGCTAATTAGAATCTTAGCATGAATGTCATACATTTGAAAAATATGAATAAAAAAATTGTTCAAAAGTACCTTATCAGATCTAATTTCAATTTTTTTGACAATTAATTAAGCCTATATAGAATTTTTAGTTAAAAATTAAAATTTTATTTTCGAATATACTATATCGCATCTTTTAAAGATATTATTAACCTTGTAATTAAACAAGTGATTATATTGGATATTAAATGTATCCAGCCTTATGATTGAGGTATATATTTTGATCGATGTAAATATACTACCATTTAAATAAGGCAAGATACTTTCATCATAGGTTTTATCTTAAAAATAAATCACAAATTGAATGAATTAGTAATAATATTCATTTTAAGTTAATAATTGGTAATAATTATTCGCTTAATAAATGATTAATATAATTAACAAGGCACGTAGAATTTTTTTTTTATGAATACAATGAATCTGTCCAAAAATCAGGGAAAATAAATATTATAACAGACATTTTAAACTTACTTTCAGCAAAGTTTAATTTAATCAAATAAACGAGACCGAACATTTGACGTTATTTTTTTCTCATTATATCGAAAAATGTTAGGTGAGTCATGGAAAAAATAAATAATTAAATCACGGAAAAAAAAAATTGAAAATATTAAAAAAATGCATTTATTATATTTTAATAATCTTGAAAACGACTAACATCGAAATATTTCTAAAGTGGCCATCCTATTTTTAGAAACAAAATAGCAAAAAGAATATGGTAGCGTTGTAAAACTTTCTTCTGTCAAGTTCCTTGCGTTTCCACCACATTTTTATAAATATAAATCTTATTTTTTTTAATAAAATTTAAAAAAATAAATAAATAAAAAACAAAATTCTTTTTAACATCTCTATCACTATTTTCAAAAATTTATACTTCTTTTAATTTAAAACCTATCAGCTTGGCAATACCGTTATATGTTGCAAAACGAGTATAGATCATCTCCGTCAACTAATTTAATTTTGCAGCACAGTTTTGAGCATATTTAAATTTTGAATACTTTGCTCTGGTAGCTTAATGGAGATGTAGAGCTTAGCGTTTTTACATTTTAAACATGAAATTAATCTTTTTTATCATCAAAAATATTTAACAATATCAAATATCGAAATAAAAGGCAATTAGTTTTTATACGTTACAACAAAATTAAGATTGTAAATCAAATGCTTTATAAAGTATATGAAAAAGTTACTATCTATATAAAACATGTATTATAATAAACTTTTTACTTAAGATTCTATAATTAATAACATTTTGTGTTTTATTCCACCGCACCGTACAAATGTATTTAAATTTGATATGAGAAAGTTTACCACAAACATGTGGTTATATAAAATATTGTTCTAGCTAGAATCCAATTTACAAAACATTAATTAATTTCATGCTCCGTGTTTCATAACAATTTTTTTAAACTGTGATAAATAGTTATTACTATTAGGTTCAAATATGTTTCCGTGGCAAATTCCACCCAGATTTTTTTTGTGTATTTTTACTTTTGAATCCAAATTTCGATGATGAAACATAGAAAATCGTTATACAAAATTATCTCATAAAATAAAATTTTTTAGGTTCATTTTAAGAAATAAAGAAGTAAATTATTTCGTAAGCTATTTATAGTTATCAAGAATAAATTTACATTTTTTTTTATTTGAATTGCTTATTACCCGAAAGTTATTCAAGTTTTTAAACTAAAATAGTCTGAAATTAATCGAAAATATTGCCATGGGTACCTAGACTCCAAAATTTATGAGATTTTAATGTGTTTTCTACATTATTTGTATATTATGTGTTCGTTATTAACCAGGGATTATTTCAATAAAGTGTTTATTTTAATTTTTTCCCCCGAAATCTAAACTTTGATTTAAAACACCAGCGAGGTATTTCGAAAAATGTTTCATTAATAAGTTAGTAGGAATTTTTTAAGCAAGCTAGAAAACTAGGTGCGTCGAATTCATTAACCTGGTGGGAAACACATGAGACACCTTCACTGCAGAGTATAGATTATATAAATGCATTTCCAAATACAAGCCCCTACCATTACTCGATATACCAGAATTTAATACTCTAGCGGACGTCAAGCGGTTTCACCCGGGTAGTTCAACTGCCCGTGGAAATACAAGATAAAAAGTAACCTATGTCACCAGGGGTTAGTGAAATAATTTTTGAAATCGGTCCAGTAGTTATTAAGTTTATTCGTTACATACAAAAATACAAATATTTCCTTCTTATACCACATAGTTCCCGTTTCTCGTGGATAGTGTTGCTTCCTAACGGTGAAAGAATTTTTCAAATTGGTCCATTCGTTTTTAAGGTAATTCGTTAAATTCTAAAATACATACAAATGTTTCTTTTCCTCCTTATATTATTAGTATAGATATTTAAGAAAAACGACAGTCATAATAAATATGAACTGATATATAATGAATAATTAATAATATTAAATTAATTATTAAACAAACAAAAAAAGATTTCTTTGTATAAAGTAATCAATGATCTTAAAGAAATTTAAAAACTAATTAATTATTGCACACACAAAACTCAAAGGATATCGTAGAAAGTCATAATACGATCAAAGCTCTTTATATATTCTTATATAAATATAAAAGCTATTTCTAAGGTCCGTATTCTTGGTCGATACTCATTTCTAAGTTCGCCTCAAAGGCATGTTTAAGGTAACGTTTCGATTCACAGTCTATTTAAGACGGTCTAAGTCATCCCAATAAGACCATTAATAACAAGCAAATATTTTTGATTTTTTTAAATAATTACCATCAGTTATACCATTTTTAAAGTAATTAGAAAATTACTTTAAAAATGTACTTAATTTTATTATAGCTATTTACAAAAACCACAACGCCATTAAACTTCTGATTGGCTAATTAAATATAAAATATACGAAATTACCCAAAGATAATTTAAGAAATACACTTCAATAAGAACTTCTCAAAAACTAGTTACAAAGTTCGTCTTAAGGCATAATTGTGAAATGATGATGTCTTAAGTTCCACTCATTCAAATTAAATGTTCTTATCTGAGAAATTCTTAAGTATATTCTGAAGCAACGACTAAGAATTCCGACCTAAGTGTATGTGAAAAGTGAGTGATTCATTCAATGATTTAAGAATGTGTATATAATAATATCACGATCGTATTTATATGTGTATATATATATATATATATAATATATATATATATATATATATATATATATCAGTCTTTCTCATTTTAATCCTGCCATTGCCAGTATTTCCACATTGTAATTCCTTTAAATATTATACAGGTCTGTCATATCACTTCTCTGTATGCTTATTTAACATAGAAAGACGAATCACATCAGCATTCATCGACATTTCATTCGCGACACATTAAAAGATAGATCAATCTAACTTAAACATATTGCTAAAAACGACATTCCGGCCGTAATCATAATCATAGCACTTACAAGATACTTGTATGAACTCCGGCAATGGCTGGAATTAATCAAGCACATCTCTAAGAGAAGTGTTGGAATTAGAATTTCGAAATTTACAATACGTGTCTGCGAAGTAGGCTATGATATTGAAATATGGACAAAACTATGGGGAACGTTGTTGGGAATTAAATCAAAATATATTTTGTCTTTCATCTTTCTATAGTTAAAATAATTATGTAAAGCGGTCCTTATACGAACAATTTTAACATAGATATATTAACAATTAATATTGTACAATTATATGGACCGTCTTTAGACCACTGAAAGAAAACCAAAAAGATTTTGATTGATATTGTGCAATATATTAAACATTGTTTTGCCAGTCAGCAGTGTTGTACAATACAGGTTCAGTTCCGCCTTAACACTGCTTAGATGAAGAAAGAATCGAGGTTCTTCAAAATCTACACCCGGATATGCTATGCAACTGGATTGGGGGGAAATATCAG
>CM035593.1:37306052-37506052 GCA_020423425.1 Chrysopa pallens
GAATAGTCTACTTGGGATTATTCACAATTCGATTTACGTATAGAAATCAAATGTTTCGAAGATACACGAACGATCACATAAGGAAGGTCTTTAAGATCAAATGTTGAAGCCTTTATTAACACCCGGCGTGAATACGAAAAAAATACTGTAAAGTTTTCTACTAGTGTTATATAAAAAGCAAAACTCTTATTTGATCCACTATTAAATATAAATATTAAATTTTTCATCTAGGGAAAATGAAACCTTAAAATCACAATTAAAAAAATATATTGGGGCTGTTCAAATGCTACACAAGAATCCGGACGAAGCGAATTTAACATTAAAGTCATCAACGACAACTATAGATGAAAATAAAACTTCAAAGCCATCAAAATTTGATGAAGTTAAACATTACGAAGCGAAATTAATTCAGGTAAAACTAATTATTTAAGTATTATACAGATTTAACATTAATACAAGTTAATAAAATCGCTAATCAGATATTTTTGTGTATGATTTTCATTTTATAGCATTGTTTTTAAAAACTTTACTTGTGATGTATTTCTCTTACAGGTTGCTGAAATGCATGCCGAATTAATGGAATTCAATGAATATTTACAACAACAAATTAATTTTAAAGATGCTGTCATACAACGATTAAAAAAACAACTGAATCAAAACTCAACACCGTCAATGACTGCTTTATCAAGTAATGATTATGCTTACGATAATAATACACATTTACGTGGTGAAGTATTCATATCAATACCATCTGCATTTCTATCGTCTGGTGATACATCAATATCGAGTGGATCTACAGCAAATAAATCATCGTCGGGAGCACATCATGTTTATCAAATACATATACGGGCTGGTAATCATGAATGGAATATATTTCGACGCTATGCACATTTTCATGCTTTACATTCTCAACTTAAGAAATTAGATCCAACTGTTGCCAAATTTAAATTTCCACCAAAGAAAACTATTGGAAATAAGGTAAAATGATAAAAATAGATTTTAAATAATGACAGATTTGGGCTTCCTGGTTTGAATTTATGTGACATTTCGTAAACAGTTCATCAAATTTTCAAATGGGGAAAAGTGCATACATTTTTGTATGAAAAAATGCTTTTTGTTGACAATTTGATCCATTCAATTCGATTTAAATAAACTTTTCCGTTTTAAGTTTTAAAACAAACAAAAAATGTTGTAATTTATATAAAAAATAATTCGTATTGCATAAATATAACAAAATAATTAAATAACCAACCTTACGGGAAGTAGATAAATATGTAGTTTACATAAAAAATAGACCATTCCACTTATGTTTCTCGATTTGAATAAAATTCCACAATCAAATCTACTTAGCTGGAAAATTGTGATATTTATTGCATTAACATTCTAGCTAAAAAGACTTAACAATAATTTCTTTTATAGGATGCTGCTTTAGTAGAGAAACGTCGAAAATTATTAGAACAATATTTACGAAAATTGTTTGATCATTGGCCCGAGCTTGGTGCATGTTCAAGTCGTGCTGCATTAGAACAATATTTAGCGTTCTTTAGGTAACAAGATCCATTTTTTATTAATTTTACTTGAATTAAAAGATTTTTGTCCCTTTCTAGAGAACCGGCGAAATTTCAGGAAGAAACTTTATGGAATAACACACTTCGCCAAACATTATTTCCTAGTTTTGGTACAGGTAGCTCATCGAATAGTGGCGAAACCAGTGATATACGTTATAATGGTTTATAATAGAAAATTTATTGTTAAATTTTTATTAAAATTTGTATATTTTGAATAAAATATGCTTTTGTACAATGAACGTAATACTTATGTTTGTAATAAGTAATAATTTTATGTATATTATGTTATAGATAGGAGGTGGCGTTATGCGTATTATGTTCATTGTAGGTAAATTTTACTATTAAAAATAACATTGTACCTTTTATGTATTTCAAAATACTCGTTAAATGATAAATATTATTTTTAAGTAATTTATGTGTTTATTATTACCGTTTTGATAGAATTTTTGCTTGATAAAAATAAAAGTATTATTTTCAAGAGAAAATTAGAAATTAATTAGGTTTTATTAGAGTTTATCTTTAAAAAATGATGAATTTCATTAAAGTCGATCGAATCTAAATTCCTTTTACCCTCTTTCGTCTTTGTAGATTGTACCTAATGTCGAAATTTATACCACCAAGCCTCCGGAGCTGAGCAATATCAATTCACTAAATATATTTTCCCGATGGAATAATGTAAATATATGACGATGTCGCTTCTGTATTCAAAGACTTCTAAGGTTTGTGGGCTAACATGTATCCAAAGTCCGCATATTTAATTTGATAAGAGCCATAGAGACTTCCTTGATTAGAACTCTCCGTAGACTACCTATTAACAGTAGAGATATTGCTAATTTATGTGAAATCGGCAGGAAGTAAGTAGACTGGTGGTTTAAATTGTATAACCTTAATCTAACATCCTTCTTTGGAGGCTTATTAATGAATCTTATTTGAAGTATGTGCCATTTTATCAGTAATATTTGATACAGAATAGAAATATTGTAACAGAATAATTGTGTACTCAAATATTGATAGCATTTAGTTGAAATTCTAAATATTACTACATTATTGTAAGTTTTTAGAATTTTGATTTGTGAAAGAATGAATGTTTTTTATTGGAAGTATTTATAACTAAAACCATTTGCTTCTCATTACAAGCAAGGTATTCTGGTATTCGACTTTCATTATCCATCAAATTAAAAATCCAAACCATAAGAATAAAATGAAGAGTTTTATTTTAACTTTTATGCTACAAGCATGATATAAAAACAATATAAATTGTCTATAAAATTAGTTAAGGGGTATATAATTATAATATTATCAAAAATTTACTTTTAAGAGCCTGACAAAATAAAAACAAAAACATTAGTCATATTTCTAAAAAAAAAAAAAAAAGTTAGTAAATTTAAAATCGATGATTATAAAATTAAATTTACTTTTCTTTTATAAATTACCTAACATAAATCAGATTCAAGGTTTTTTGAGGTCATCATATTTTTTTACTCTGTAAGTTAGTAGTGCATGCAATTCTTATATTAAATAAACAATTCAATAAAAATTTCTAAATAAATTACGTCAGTAATTTATAATTCAATTTTACATAATTACTGCATACATCGAACAATCTCAAAAATATACTTTTTTTTTTATATGCACAACTGAAAAAATAATTCGACAAAATATGTACTTGTCGAGCTTTCGAGGTAGCTGATTATGAATTTAAGGCTTATATTTTTCTTATAAATTTTTTGGCAACTTTTTCAGTTTTTGGAGGAATCGTATGTTTATGAAAGTATTGTACAATAAATTTCAGACAAATCGTAAGACTTTCCATAAGTATAGGCAAATACTTTTACATTCATGTAGCTGTGGCATTAATTTATTATTTTCCATGAATACTACAAATAGAAATTATTTAATTTAATTAGTTATAATTAATAAAATACAAATCATTAAATATGTTAATTAATTTAACGCGACAAAGCTCGCCGCAGATAATAATTAATGATTGATAATGTATTAATCAATCATGCATTTTTTCATACATACGCAAAAGCAATTCCTATTTTCATACCGTTTCAACTAATTTTATTAAATTAAACCACAATTTTCTATTAAAGAATATATTTGTATCTAATTTTATATTAAATTATCTAAAGGTCACAGATTAAACCCCATGCAAGAATTTAAAAATGAGGAGGATGTGAATTTTTTTTATTATTCTTTTTCTACAAATGAAGGACAAAAGTGTATAATTGTATAATTAATTTATTAACAAAACATGATCGTATTAAAAATTTATACAATTTTTATAAATATTCGCGCCATTATCTTATATACCTTTTGAATGGTACAAAGAGTATTAAAGGGATAACGTTACACATGTTATCGAAGGGTCGTAATATACTTATATTGTTTAATCAATACGGTTATGTATAAGAATTTAAGGAAATAAAATTCCTTTAGTATCTCTTTTATTTCAATTATTTAATAATGGCAGAGGCAGATGCACCAAAAAATATGTTAGAAGAACGTAAAATTGTTCATACTTATCCTTTAGTTCGCGTAAGTATATTCTTTTTAAAATATTTTATTTACGGCATTGTTGTGTTTTCAATTTTATTTGTATTAAAATAAAACTATTTTTAGCATTGTGATATGAATGATGAGGCTAGAACTGAAGCTGTGGAACTTTGTGTCTCTGCTTGTGAAAAATTTGCTAACAATAATGAGGTATGTATTTATTTACCGTCATAATAATATAAGGATTCTTTTAAAGTGTGTGGTAATTATTAGGGTTCCGTATCATATCATTAAGCATGCGATACAGTGTTATATATTTAAACTAATCTCAGGGTCAATTTCTATTTTTGTAATCTTTAATAAATAATAGAAAAACGGCTACTAGAAAAATTAAAAGTATAAATGAATGTCAGTCAAATTTTTAAATATCCAAACTTTTTAATTACCCATATTTATAAAAAAAAAGCAGTAATAATCTTTGAAAATGGCTTTTTAATTGGGTTAAAGATTTACAAATTTTTTATGGACTTCTTGAACTTTTTTGTTATTGAACTTTATCTTTTTTTATATCTGATTCAGTTTGCATTATTAACCATTTAGATAGCAGGTTATAAAACGGATCAAACGCGGCCAAAAATTACAAAACGTTTATTTATTTTTTAAAATTTTAGATGGCCGCACGTTTAATTAAGGAAACAATGGATAAAAAATTTGGACCTAGTTGGCATGTTGTCGTTGGTGAGGGTTATGGTTTCGAGGTATCCTATGAATGTAAAAATCTATTGTACATGTTTTTCGGTGGAAATTTGGCAATATGCATGTGGAAATGTTCGTAGAAAATTTTATTTATTTATCTTTTTGTATATATTGTAAATTTGTTAGAAGATTTCAAAAGAAAGAATATTTATAATTTTTGTATAAAAACAAAATTAAATATAAGTTTGTTAATTCAAACTTTTATCTCATTTTTTATAATTTAGTATGAACCCTCCCCCTCTTCCCCTTTTACAAGACTTTAAAACATGAAACAAATATTTTGTCACACTTCTGTTTTAAACTTTTGAACTTTTTTTAATAGTAACAGAATGAATAAAATATTGCCTATACTTTCATTAACGTAATTGTGTCTTAAAAATACATGGAAAAACATACGTACTTATAAAATTAGGCACACTTGTTTAGAAGGTCATATAGACAATTGAACAATTCAACATACAGTTCGAATTGATACTCACCTTTTTTGGGAAGTCGGTAAAAAAGAATAATTTTTATTAACAATAGGATATTCACAAATGGATATGCAGTAACCAGTCTTTAAACGTTTTTGCAACTTGTTGGATTTGTTTACAACTCCTTGGAAATATTCGATAGAATTTTTTAAGGTAAAATAATAAACTTAAATACCAAAAAATATGTTGTTTATTCATTAAAATATCATAAATATATAATAAAACACACCTTTTTTTTAAATTGCAACTCTAATTAAAAGTATAAATTGTTAAAGAAATTATAATATAAATGATTGTCTTTCGTTTATATATATATATATAACAATATAATTAACATATAAAAATTCTTAAAGACAAAAGAGATATTAAATTTTGTATAAAATAGATTAACTAATTTTTGTTTTGAAAATAGAACTTTGAAATTTTATATGTAAGTTTGTATTTATTATTTATAATCGAATCGTATTAAAATAGATGCTCCATTTTACCCGAACTAGAAATTTATATTGTCAGAGGTATTTTGTAAAAGAAAAATTTTTACAAATAAAGGATTTTAAATAAATAAAAACTGATACATTTGTTGATTTTTTAGTAAAAATTATAAAACTTTGATTTTAAATTTCTTGTTCTAATTTTCAGTTTTTTTTGTTTGGTAATTCGAATTTTCAAATTTAAGCTGTTTAGAATTTATTTACAATCTCTGCATTTCGGATTTAATAATTATTAAAATATAAAGTTTTGGTCCTTACCAAAAATTATAATTTAAAAAATAAATTGATTTGAGTATGATTCGATTATAAAAATAGTTTCAAAAAAATCATAATAAAAATTGTGCAATTTTTTGGCACTAATAATAAAATATATAATATAATAAAAAAAAGTACAATTATTAAAAATATATATAAATAACAACTACCATTTAACAATTAATAATACTCGCAGTTAAAAATACTTCATAAAATTGCCTTTAATGGAAAAGAACAAAAGTGAATTCTAACAATGTGGCAACCATATTTTTCTTAACAGCTTAAATTGAGCAAGCTATTTGATCACACTAAGCAATTATGATTTTGCTGCTCTTTTCCGCTAAACGCAACTATTGTTTATAAATATAAAATTTTACTGGTTGTTTTTTAGGAAGTGTATATCATAAAGCGCAAATAATTTCAGAAAATTTTGTGATGTATTATTACCTTATAGTTTAGATATCTTTATTTTAAATTATTTTCTAAAAGATTGTTTGAAATTACTAATTGCAATAATCTGGAATAGTTATCCTAGCACGTAAAAGAAGTGGAGAAAAGTTTATGAAAATCTAATCGCTAAGAATCATAAAACGAATTATAAGAAAGTAGAATGAAATTGCATTCTTGGGTTCTTGTGGAGTAATTTGTATACAGGCTCAATAGTATCACAATTTTATAAAAATACATCATATGCCAAAACAACTTTAATTTTGGAATTTAACAGCTGCATAAGTAGAGAACCATTGAATAAATAGGCATGAAAATGAAAATAAGCAGTAATCGAAAAATGGTGAATGAGAACTTCGAAAATGATAAATTCGCATTTGGGCTATTAAGAAAGAGAATGATTCCAATTCCAGTAATAAATTATGATCGATGATTGAAAAATTCATGGAACAATCATGCGATTTAATGTATTTCAATGGAATGTGGCTTTCTCATTGGTTTCCGCCTGTCATATTAATGTGAATTCTGCGTAATCCTGAGTACACTATGCGGAATCAAATATAGACTCTAAATTTATAGAGCATTTACAATTTGTACTGCAATAAAAATGCTATAATATTCCACGAGTATCTTGAAGTTAATTAATTAATTTTTGTTAACAAAAACGAATTTAATAATTAAATTTAATTAAACTGTAAACATCCAAAAACAAATCGAAGCAAAATATATTTTTTACCTTTAGAAACATAAAATCTAGTATAGTAGGTCAAACGATCAAAGCAACGTTTATACAAACGTAGCAATAATTAATTTAATTGTACGTTATTTTCCACTTTTAGCGATCTTTACAGTATCCGCATATATTTTCTATATAAAATAAGAGTATTTAATACTTTGTTTTTTTTTTTTTTAATGTATAAAATTAATATAATATAAGAGCTTCCCAAAAGTAACTTTTATAATTATATGTCCACTTTATATCGACGCATTTTACGTAGAGTATGACTAAATTCATAGATTAACAACCCGTTCACACAACATTTTTTACTGTGCCGTTTTTTATACTGAGTGTAGTGTAAACACTCTCATGGAAAAATATACGCTACTCAGTAAAAAAAATGAACCAGTGTAAAACCGGAACAATAAAAAACAAGCAGCTAATAAACTTGCATAAGCTTTACATGATTCGGTACTTTTCAAGCAAAATTATAAGATAGAAAAAAAATATAAAACCAAATATCTTTTGTTTGAAATACTAATATTCATGGAAAAAGGTACGATCAGGAAATTCGTAACAAAAATAAGTCATTATTTTATAAAAATGGTCATTGTTTTTTTACTACAAGCATGTTTCAAACTGTAAAATATATTACCTTTAAAAAAAGAAGCTCTATTATTTGAAATAAAGTTTTTAAAAAATAAAATAATATTAAAATTACATTAATTGGATCAATCTTTAATGAGGTAAGATTGTAAGAAATCAATGAATTTCGTATATTGAATGCTTGCTACTCTTCATAATAATTTCACGAGTCATGCTATTTTTATTACGACATGAACTATGTTATATTCAAAAGAAACCTACCAGCTCATATTTTCCTGTAGTTGTACTACTCTTCGTAAATATCGATATTCGTATTGAAAGTACATTTTGTATATTATAATCATTTATAAGTATAAATAAATATATTTTGTTTTTATTTGTAATAAAATATTATTTGTCTATAAATTTATTTTTATTATCTAAAATGATTTTTGATTATCATAAAAAATTTAAATATAAAAATAGTAACTATATTTTAGACTGGTCTAATTTAATATCGATAAAAATATGAATATATAGCATAAACTAGACCAATATATATTGCAACTTATTTTATTGGAGGCTAATTCCAAATTACTTTTTTTATTGAACACACATAGGTCAACACAAATCGACATGAATAAATTTTAATTTCAAGTAGAATGTTGACATATACACATATGTATATATATATATTAACACTAAAAGATATAGAATATAGCTCATTATTTTCTATTAGTCAGTAACTAACTCAAATTGGATTAGAATATTCACAAAATATTTTCTTTAGTTTGTTAAATTCAAGAAATACATATGGTTTTGAGTTTTGAATCACAAATCAAAACAGTTTTTGTTAAAGCAAATAATGTGAATACAAAATACCATAGTGGTGGGAACAAGAAGAAGTTAATGTAGCCATTTTATACGATGAAATCTACTCAAAAACAACGGTAGTTTCTTTGTAAATACTAAACCAATTTTGTCAGAAAAATTATTTTTTAGATCAACAAATGGTCTTTTAGGTACAATTAAATTTATTATTAATTTTCCAAATTATACAAAATATTCACTAAAAAAATTTAATTAAATCTATTAATTCAACACATCATAGTTTAATTTTCTATCAAGTTCAATGAAAAAAACTTAATTCCAATTTAAGTACTACTCAAAGTACTACTACTTAAGAAACGGAACAAGAGTTTCAGTTTTAAATTTAATTTAAAAATCTATATTAAATTTTATAAATGGGATAACTATTTAAATATAGCTCATTATTGCACGAAGGAGTTTGAAAATAAAAAAAGGCATTTGGGTATTGAGAAATTAACATTCAGGGTATATGGAGATAACAGTAGATAACAGTATATAAATATTTTAATATTTTATTGGCTTAGTTTTATAGTTTTTTAAAGACTGGTTTTAATGGTACTTAGCTATGGTTGCTAAAAATCAATAGTTTGGAAATCATGAAGTCTTTTTCTATTAGTATTAAATTTTCGTTTAATCCGAGGTTAAATTCTCTTAATTTATAGAAAATATCTGGTTTTAATTTTTCGCCATTTTGTATGTTATAAAAAATTTTACTAATAAAACCTAACCTTGATTTTCAAATTTTGTAACAAGTAGTTTCGTAGCTTTAGCTATATCATATGCGCAAGTGCGTACCAAATGTAAATACGTTTCCGTTTGTGAAGATTGATTTAAACTACTTGCTCGATGTAAACCTGCACATTCGACTTGTAATCGTGCGGTTCCTGTGATTAATTGTCGTAATGCGGTTCGTACAACCTCATCGTCACGATTTTGTGGTATGACTGCGGTTAATTCAGCTACAGCGACTCGAATACGTTCTGCACATGGTATTGCACCATCTTTGTATTCAGAGTTTTGCATACAACTCCAGAGTTCTTGAATACGACGTGTTACTTGATTTGTACGACGCGAAATTTCTTCAAATAATGGTTGGCCACTTGTCGATTTTGAACATTGATAAAGACTTTGCGTTATAGCGGGACGAGATGTTTCTTCTCGCTACAATATTACCCAAAAATTGCGATTAGTTAATACAAATTTTGAAAATAATTAAATTTTTTGGAAACAAATTACTAAATAAACAGCCATAGATTTCAGGAGCATTCGATTTATTTTAGATAAAAGATAAAAAAACAGCAGTGTTTTCTACTTGCCTGGTTTTTTACCGTTTGCCAATCTCGATCACGTGCTTCGTACATACTTGCCGGCCGTTGGGTCGTTTTATGTCCAATTTGTCGTACATCTTGCACAGGTTCCATTTCCATAGCATGTCCATTTCCTATAGGTTTATCTTCATTTGTTCTAATCTCTACTCCACTATCTGAAAAGTAGAGTGTTTAAGATTCGTTCCTTGAGCGTATCTCAAATATTTGATCAGAGATTTTCAAGGAACATTTTTTTCATGTTAATTGGATTATAAAGATACTTACTACCAATTGACGATGGCGTTAATTTCGAACGTAAATCACAATTTTCCAAACTTAAGCGTTCCACTAACGTACGTAATGCGTTCACTTCTTCTCGCAATTCAGCAATTGTACAATCAGATTGTCGTAAACGATCAAATAATTGATTATCATTAGTTGTATCGTTGATAAATTGTGGATCGGATGTTGATAATCTTTGACGGACATTATTAGATGAAGATGATGAAGATGGAGAATTTGACGACGCAAGGCGTGATATACCAACATTGGAATTTGGAGATGGAAGGCTTGTTGATTTTTTTTCTGTAATCTATTAAAAATATTGATGGGAATTGATTTTTAACAGTTCCAATATTATTAAATTATTACGTGGCAGTTAATTTAGATCGATTTGTTAGGTAACGAAAATCACGAATCGATACATCTTACAAGTTCTCAAAAAAAATAAAAATTATTTGAAATTTGAACTTAAAATTGAAATAATTTTCATGAAAACCCGTTCAAACTAAAAATGAGCCTCTTACATTTTGTTTATTCAATTAAAAATATGGTGAAAAAGTTCACATAATGATTTTAATATTCCATAATGCATAATGATATTAACACGTGAAACAAATTCCCATAAACTTACCATTATTGGAGTTAGCGCAGCATAATCATCGTCAGACGCAACAGAATCGTAGAGCGGTTCGTCATCGGATATTTGCGATATATGACGAATCTCATCTTTTTTAAATAAATTTATTGATGGATCTGTAAAATAACAGAAGCATAAAAATATTGATAAATTTGAAAGATATATTTATACATCGAAGATGCAATTCTGTAATTAAAAAAATACCTTTACACTGTAGGGAAATTTGCACCTTTCTAAATCTCTAGTATAGATAGTATAAAGAAGTTCAAGAACTAATGTAAAATTTCGATAACTATTTCTTCAATTTTTTATTAATCATCTATGAAAAAATAAGAAGATAATATACCTTGAATACCATATAATCGACTTAAATATTGACGCCGCCGCGCTTCCATTAAAATATCCAGTACCACTGTATTAAATTCTTTACTTTCTAACCGTGCTAATTTTTGTCGAGCTTGATTACGTGTTGTACTATATTCAGAATGGACAGGTAAAAATGGTACAGCGCCATAATTTATTGCATTCGGTGTATTTTGCCATACTATTTAAATAAAAAACGTTAAATAATTAAATTCATTTGTACTTTAAGTAAGATAGAAGATTCTAGTAAATTTTCTCTATTGACATTAAAGCTTAATAGAAAGTTCATGATTTTATATGTCCTAAAATTAGAATAAAGTTTTAAAAAAATGGTCAATTTTATAAAAATTTTTGTCAAAATTAGAAATTGCAACTTCCTATTTACTAAAAAAAATCAATATTTATAATAAAAACAATTAATAACTTTCATAAGAATATTGAATGGTTTAAGAAATTTGCACAAATTAATTAAAATTTATTGTTATCCTAACAGTAGAAGAATCTTATCAGGAAAGATAGAAATTAAGTTTACCTGAAAAATATCTGCTACACAAGAAATATTTAAACAACAACAAAAATAATTTGTGCAAATTACTTTGAAATAATTACTGACAAATGCGAGATGAACGAATGAATACCTTACCAATCCTTTAATGAAGCCATAAATGGAGAAAAATTGAGTTTATTAAAAAAAAAAATAAAATTAATATGAATGATAAAATGAATTTAGATGAGAGAGAATACACAAAAACAATTTTGGTCACTTACTAGTTTCAATATCTCTACGATCAATTTCATCAAATACATCCATTGCTAATTCTTCGAAAAGGCGATTGGGAAGCTGAAAAACATTAAAAAGATTATATCATTGTTGCCATCAAAACTTTATACCCGAAGTGTTTCATTTAAAAAACATAAAATAAATCTTTACAAAATCGACCAAAAATTGCGACCTGTAGTGAATTCTAACTAACAGCCGAAAATACATTTATTTTTCATAAATTTAAAAACTAATAAATATTTAAAAGAATTAACACATAACAACAAAAGTAAATTAGTTGTTTTTTGGACAATTAAAAATATAAGATTTTTTATTTTAAGAAATTGTTTAGCTTTGTAACTAGGACAGATTTTAATCAGAAAGTTTCAAGATAATTGATATAATTTTACCAAAAGTTATTACAAAGTTTTATCTAAAAATATTTACCATTTGTAACTTAGACCGACTCAAAACATTCGTATCGTATTTTGAATCTCCTTTAAGTTCTGGCACAAGTATATGCTGGCCAGCTTTGTGATCAGGAAATTTTCCACATAAAAAGTATGATAAACGATCCGTTAATTCGAAACACGCTTCGAATAAACGATCTGCTAATTCAATGTTACCAGCTTGACGAGCCGTTTCAACAGCATTACGTCCCAATGCATCCGGATGACATGGATCCGCACCGTATACTAAAAGTAATTCAGCCTGTGCGATTTGATTGGATTTTGCTGCTACATGTAAAGGTGTTGATCCTTTTTCCTAAAATAATATGATTTTAGAGGATTATTAATATATCATATTTTTTACGATTTCCGAGAATCCAAAAAATATTTGTTAAAAATAACACGTTTTAAAAACAAATGAGTTCGTGAAATCCATTATTCTACGTTAAAACTTCAGATGTTACGTAGAAAAGCTCGAAAAACCTCTTAACGTAGAGCAATGTTGTTTTATCTCGTAAATCGTAAAATTGTTAAATATGTAAACTAACGTCGTGAAAATAATTTGGATCAGCTCCTTGTACTAATAATCGAAGACTTGTATGTAAATTTGTTGAACGTGCACTAGCGTGGAGATTCTGGTTTAAGTCGTTTGCAACTTCGTTTAAACCTGTAGGTTTTGGTGGTCGAATGGTCCATGTTGAACGAGCGTGTTTTGAACGAATAAATTCGGTTTTTGTACTTCTGTTAAATAAAAAATTAATGTTTTACTACCAAAGAAAAAACACATTATTATATTTTCTCATAGGAAATTTGAATATACTCCAAAATCAAATATACATTATAAGGTATGGCTGTGGTTTAAATAAAAAACAAGTATGCCTTCCTTCTTTTGGCCAAACATCTGATTTGCGAAAAATAATATTATAAACTTAAACTTTTATGAGATTTAATTACTACAAATTTTTTGAAAAATGTGAAGTAGTTAAAAGGGGACTAACTGCATAGAAAAAGTGTCCTGTTTTCTAATGGCCTAATATTTACAAAAATTCCTATTCACTATTTTATTTTTCTAACACATTTTTTTGGAGTTGGCTTACGTAAATTTTAGTTTGTCGATAAATATATTAATTTTCAGTATCATTATTTACTGGCCTGGTTTATAAATTACGTAGTCACCAAGGATTAATGTTTCGAATTTTTATATCTATTGTCTTATAGGATATTGAGTACTTATTCACACTTCAAACTTATTCGTAAAGGTTGTTTTTTTTTTTTTTGGATGAATATAAATTCAAATTTTAAAGTAGGTCTGAAATACATACAATAACGAATCCTTTGGTTTCGGTTTCTTATTATTTAACTTTGATGGTGTCGACGGTAATGAATACTCCCATATATTATTTGCCCCAGCTTTATTCAAAGCAATAACCATTGATAATTGTGAAGGATACCAAAATGACTTATCAAGAGATTTAATTTGAGATATATGTCGTCCTAAACTTCGATGAACAATACAACATTCTGAGCATATAAGTATACCACGATTCACAGAAGCCCACATTGGTTCTAAAATAATTTTATTGCATTAATTAAATAAATCAGTATTACAATTAATGAATGAATCACCTGTCGATCCACAATCAGCACAAATATCTGCATTTGAACGTGATTTCGATTTAGACATCTTATTATTCTTATAGAATAATTATTTTTTATTAATATTAATAATTAATATTTCATTATTAGAAATTTATCAATTTATATTGGTTTTTCTATACAAAAGTAAATAAATTATTTACTCCATTTTAACAAAATAAAAGTTATGTTTGTATTTCAAAATTGGTAGCACATTTGACAACTTCTTCATGCTACCAAAATTTTCAAATCAAAATTATGCAGACACAAGTCGAAGTTTTTAAGAGCGCAATTAATGGCAAATAGATTTTATTGGACATTCATGCTAACGGAGACTTGAACGCCTTACTTTAACTACTGGTATAATTATGAACTATTTATAACTAACATTTAAACACCATAAGCATAAAACTTATAATAGATATAATGTTTCCTTATAGTATAGTATATATCGTGGTATATAATGTTTAATATATTACAATAACTAATCACATTTTTGTTATCAATAGAAAATAGTCAGAGTGTGATATAGTTTTTTTTTTTTGTTATTATAGCAAATTTGCTAATAAAACCTATTTGCCGTTACTTGCGCTCTTTAAATTTACCATACACATACGTTAGAAAAATATGTTGCTGTATCCTCGATACATACAGCAGTAATTTTTTCGAGGATACGTTTATATATAATAGGATTTCATGCAATTGGAAAAACAATACGGATTTAAATCGAACAGATGGTCTTAGATTGTTGACTTTGTTTACTTGAGTTTGAGTTTTGAGTTTGATAATTCTTTATTACCATTATAATATAAATACAAGTCGGCTTACAAACTATAGCACCTAGACTAAGCTTTATCTATAATACATTACCTTATATACTAGTTACATCGAGATTACTTTTTTTGATACATCGTTTTATAAATGGAAAATTTAAAATAAAAACCATTGACGGAAAGATCACTTGAGCACTAACAGATATCTTATATTAACCGAATTAGTTTACTTATGCATCACCATATGTCATTATTGCATAGTCCGTTCTCCGTTTACAAAATTACTCATGTTACATACAAACCATTAACGTATCCACGACAAAAATATATTACTACTATCAATTCGGATGTTTGTAGCTTCCGCTTTTTTAATAAAGGTAATGATCAGATTTTGCAGTAATAAAAATCTAAAAGAAATTCTTCCAATTTTCCTAGAAAATGTATACATTCATACAAAACATAAAATAAGTGAGCGAATGCCAAATGGCAAAAATTAATTGTGTTTTCATACAACAATAATTTTGTTTAAAAAAAATTATTATAAAATGTTCAATTGATTCACATGATTTCGAATAAACGTAGCGCAACGTGCTGTTTGTAATGTTAACTATCCTTTACGTTTAAAACTGTATAGTAAAAAATTATAAATATTATGTGAAAATAATTTAAAGGTTAAGACTCTTATACTCTTTGGTTAAGACTTCAAGAGTTTCATTATTTCATATCCAATTTACATTAATGTTAAATATTTTAAATCATTATGGATGATTATACGTAAAATTAAAAATATTTACATATACATTTTTTAATATGGATTATATGGGTGAAATCATCGCATTTGGGATTGATGCCTTAATCCTAGGAGTTTGTGTCAAACAATATTATCGAAATAAGTATGCGATACAAATGATACAGGCAAGTATTTTTAAAGATAAAAGACTAACGTTCAAAGAATTTCTAAATGTATCCCTAGTGCACAAACGTTAGGTAATATATTCTATGCACAAACACACAATTCCTTATTCAATTCAATTTGTTAGAATTGACCTATGCTTAAGCAGATTTTCTTAAAGTGTTCGGCTATGATACCAGTTACCAGAAGACCAATCTCTTGGTTAATTTAAAATAAGACGAAAATGATGAACACCAATTTTCTAGTTTTGGCCTATTTTTCGAGTTATCGACACTGTTTTTTTAGAAATTATCGTATTTATGTCACATACCACAATTCAAAACATTTTACAAGATTTAATTATTATTTTTTGTTAAATGACCATAATTTAAACACAATTGGAGCACAAATAACCGAAATTTCAACCGTTTAAAAAAAAATCCACATTTGTATATTTAATACAACTATTAAAAGTACATGTACGCCTTTTTCGAATGTTATATCCATGGAATTGTTGGGTGTAGTAAGCACGAGTCGGGTTGGTTTTTGGCCCCTACGTTCAACCTGTAATTAAACTACCTATGTATTTATGGGGTATACGAGCCACGTTGGGGGAGTTTAAGAATTCAGGCTTATATTTTTCAATATAAAAAAATAGATGATACGTAAAATAAATGAAAAGAAACATGTTTGTATTTACATGAAAGTATTTTTATATAGTCACATATTTAAAAATATGTGACTATATTCCACAGAAATCGAATGATAACACTATTTTAGGTAGTAAGGTAAAATTTCAATAAAATTTATAATTAAAAATATTCTACATTTTATTAGTTACGAACCATGCTTAACTTTTTTAAATCAATTTCGGGGTAATTTGAGTAGTATATGCTCTAAGTTTTGGACGAAATTAGTCAAGTGATATCAACACGTTTTTATTACCTTGTTCATTGAATTTTGTTTGCTTGCATATTAGCAAACAAATTGTTTTATATATAACATTGTGCGCTATAAAATTTTGCCGTGATCTAAAAAATTATCGTTATATTTTGAAACTATAATATGATATTCATTATAGGGTGCCCCGTTTGTTGATATTGATGGTGATTTATTACAATTGATTGAATCAAAAGCAGATAAAAAATTGCCATATGTAGCAATAAGGGGGGCTGTAAAACCATTAGGGACAGCAATTCATAGTTTAAATAATATGAATGTTACTGGTGTTATACAAAAATTAAGTATCAAAGAGCATATAATACAACGTAGTACAGCTGGTTTTTGGTCGGAGAATGAACGTATTGTCCAAGAAGTTTACAATGCAATGCCATTTGCATTGGAAGATAATGGATATCAAGTAGAAGTTTTGGATCCATTGGCTGCGGATATTATAGGTATCGTTTTTCTTTGAAAATTCAAAAATTTATTGATCAAAAGTAAATATGAGTAAAAATAAATAACATATTAAATAAAACTATATTAAGAACTTTATATTTGAAATTTACATAATATGAATGCGACTAATGGACCGGTTTTTCCCAATAAAAATATCTGATTAAAAAATTTCATGTGTAAATAGTAGTTCAATTAAAAAATATATAAAACATAAATACTACTGAAACTAAATAAAGATGTTAATTATACCATCACAAGTTAGCACCAAATGTTAATATTTTTAAACATTATATATCAAAAAATTCCTCCTGAAATGCTCCCTCAGAATATATATTTACCATACTTATTAGTTAATTAGTTATTCATAGTTAAAAAATTAAAATATTAAAAAAAATTAATATTCTCGTTAATATTAAAAAAAATACTACTGAAATGCTCTTAATTAATATTTGGTGCTAGCTCGTTTATGGAGCCAATTACTGTTTAAATAATTTCTGAGGAACAAAAATATATTTCAATTTGAATATAGATTTGGAATTTATATCTTTGATAGATTTGGATGTAATTGCTGATAAGTTTGAACCATGCGTGCCATCATTAATGGATCATATATGGGGATTCTTTTCGGGTGTACGACAACGTGGCTTGCAAAATACTGAAGAAATGTTACGTACTGGTTCTCTAATTACTGGTATCGGTGAGTTAACATGTTCAATGTCTGGCCGAACGTTACGTTTACAACCTACATCAAATGGTGCACCATTTTATCTCACTTCAATACCAATCACTTCACTTGTCCGTCGATTAGATGATAGGAAGCATAGTTTTAGGTAAGTTTTAACCATTTAAGATAATCCAGTAAGTAGAAGTTTCCATTTTAAATAACTTTTTAATTAATATGGTTAACTATTTTTGTATTGTCTTTACAAAGTGCTTCAAAATAAACAATAACAGACAATAGTCTGTAATATAAAGGAACAAAATTCTAAAAAAATTATTTCCACTAACTTTTTACAAACCCAAACTAATTGGCTCAAATTTACATACAAACTTGCCATTGTGCATTAATTTGGGCGCTGGCCGTATGAAATACTGTGACATGGCCGTATGAAATACTGAATTTTTTTGAGCCTAAAATATTCCATTAATGTTGTTTTTTTCCAAGTTGTATTTCGTCCAAGTTGTATTTCGTCCCAGACTACCTGAGTTTTTGGGTAGATGTAAATGAATCTTCTTTGCTTTTGCACAAAATCTGTAATTGTCATCGTTTTCTGATCTATATTTTTAGGTGTATCTCGTGTATGCTTGCTATACACAAAAAGCGTTATAATTATAATTATTAACTCATTTCTTTCTTGATATTCATGATAGGGTTTGTGAATGTTTGAGAATATTTATTAAAATATTGAAAGATTTACAATTTCCCTTTAAGATATAAATATCTGCCCAATACCCAAGAATAGATACAATGGCAGTAATATTTCTAAATTAATAAAATTTTATTTTTTCTTGTACTAGATGGTTATGTATACTTTTTGGATCACTTGGTGTTATAATAGGTAGTTTAATAGTACGTCGATATTGGCACGATAGAAAACGAAAAGTCGAAGAAGAGAGTATACGTCGTGAATTAGAAAATTCACGGCGTGATCGGCGTAGACTAGTTAGAGATTCGGCTATTCCAGAAGTCCAATTATGTGTTGTGTGTAAAGAAAATCCACGTGAAGTATGTATTTTCATCATATATATCATCCTATTGGATTAATGTTTCAATTTTTTTTTTTAGATAATTTTATTACCTTGCGGACATGTGTGTTTATGTGAAGATTGTTCAGAGGGTATAATTGAAAATTGCCCCATTTGTAGACGACAAATTGCCAAAAAAGCTCCCGCTTATATTGTTTGAAAAACTTTGTTTATATTTGTTTCTTGTATTTTAAAATATATATACAAAAAAAAAAAAAAAAAAAATACAAATTAATATATATTAGTATTGTAAATATTATTTACACGATCCATGCCAGTGTTTTCAGTAGATCGCTTTCCAAATACAATGATTATGTTTCAGGGATTCAATTTAAAAATAATATTTTTACACACCAAGTGTGTCATTCATATTGTTTCACGTTTCATTCATTAGAACATCATCAATTAATTGTAGAACATTAACTTTAAACTGTCTTTTAGCTTTTGGTGTTAAAGCAGCCATATCAATCAATATACTCTTTAAAAAATTTATATCAGCTCTTTTTTCTGGGTCAACTGTAATAATTTTATCATCACTGTATTTTAATAAAAAATATTCGATTGCACGTTGTTTAATAACTTCATCATGTATAATGGAGTTTCGTAAAGTTTTTTCCAAACTTCGATTCAATTTGTCTTCCTCATTAGATTCAATGGTATTTTTGGTTTCCATTTTATGTCAAACAATGAGGATTCCTAGAAAATTGATTTATTTTATTAAAATTAAGATTTTTTTACATTGGTAAAATTTAAATTAACTAACGGCTAATTTGAAGGGAGAATAACGAATCGTTTTTTTCAGTGTTAAAAAAATTATTCTAATTCAAAATTTTGAATGATGGACGCAAAAGAATAAATTAATTGAATATTTCAATAATAAGAATTACCGCTTATAAAAAGATCCTGTCTTTTTAAAAAGCCTAGCTCATGCGACTGCAAGACAATTTTGTTATGCGGTTTTATCTTCAAGTCACAAATTTACACTTATTTTTGAAATCTAATGATCGACATTAAATTAATTAAAAGTACGGTCTCTTATTGGTAACTTTTCCACATTTTTCTTAGCAAACTAGTCCATTATTATAATAGAAAACCTTGTTTATCTTGTATGAGAAAATAGTGTAGAAATCATATATAAAACATTTTTGACAAATATGTCAAACAAATGTCATGTTTGACAATTGATACTTTTACATAATTTGAATTTATAACATAACCTAAAAGTTAATTAACGTGTTCTGAAAAAATATTTAAAAAAATATAAAGTAATTTAATTTTTAGAATAATATAAAATGGTTATTAAATGTACAGCAAATTGTGGAAAGAATGCGGCTCTTAAGGTTTATATAATAAATATTTTTTGTAAGATAAATGTCAAAAACACGTGTATTATATATTCTAGCGTCCTAAAACTGGCGATGCCTTGTGCAAAGAATGTTTTTTCTGGGCATTTGAAACAGAAATACATGAAACAATTGTAGCAGGTAATTTATTCTCACCTGGTAATAAAGTAGCCATCGGTGCATCTGGAGGAAAAGATTCCACAGTCCTGGCATATGTTTTAAAAATTTTAAACGAACGTTATAACTATAGAATCGAATTAATTTTATTATCAATCGATGAAGGTATCACTGGATATCGTGATGATAGTTTGGATACAGTTAAACAAAATAAAATTGATTATAACATGCCATTAACGATTTTATCTTATAAGGAACTGTACGGATGGACAATGGATGAAATTGTTGCTCAAGTAAATATAAGCTATAATTTCAATATACAATCCTATAACATAATTTATTTAATTTTTTTATATAGATAGGTAGAAAAAATAATTGTACATTTTGTGGAGTATTTCGACGACAAGCTTTGGATCGTGGGGCGGCTCAACTTAAAGTTGATTGCATTGCTACTGGCCATAATGCTGATGATATTGCAGAAACGGTTTTAATGAATGTTCTTCGAGGAGATTTAGCTCGATTACGTCGATGCACTGCTGTTATAACGGTAAGTTGAAATATGATTTCGGTATACACTCGAATAAAATTTTATTTTGTCAAAATTAAAAAGTTAAATTAACTTTTACAGTCAGGCGAAGGCACAATACCACGAGTAAAGCCATTGAAATATACATATGAAAAAGAAATTGTAATGTATGCTCATTTTCGAAAATTAATATATTTTTCAACAGAATGTGTTTTTGCACCAAATGCGTATCGTGGACATGCGCGAACATTACTAAAAGATTTGGAAAAAGTACGACCGTCCGTTATTATGGATATAATTCATTCAGGTATGTATCTTATGGGATAGCGCACACCATGAGATAATCGTATAAGAATTTCTTATCAGGAAATCAATTAATATTCATTCAAGCCTGAAATTTTTTTGCATGGAAAAATTATTAAAAATCTTTTATTTTTTATAAGCTTAAAATGTAAAAAAAAAAAGATTATTTTTGTCGATATTATTTCGGTGTCAGTAAAAATTAATTTTACATTTTCAAATTTCGAATCATCGGAAATTGACGTAATTTATGGTTTCTGATAATTATATATTTCGTGTCATGTTTTGCTTGCCCATGTGAATGATTTTATTACATATTATTTTAATTAATTTACATTCGAATTGTATTTATTTTTTAGGTGAAACTTTACAAATAAGTAAAACAGCAAAAATGCCACAAGTTGGTATATGCAAAAGTTGCAATTTTGTATCGTCACAGGAGATGTGTAAAGCGTGCTTTTTGCTACAAGGTTTAAATCGTGGTTTACCAAAATTAGGCATTGGTAAGACAAGTAAATCTAAAAAACTATTAGCTGAACAAGAGGCAAAAGAAAAATTATTGTTAAACGATACAAACAAAAATTGTGAAAATTGTACATGTAATAAACCTAACAATAAAATTAACGAATCAGATGTACCAGATCAAAATTTATTAAAATCTCTGTCGATTACTAAAGATATTGACATATTTTAAAAATTAAATTTTATTTTAAAAACTGTTATTTTTTTTATCCTGTAATGCAGAAATATTAAAATTAAAAAGAAGATATTCTTTCTAATGTATGATCTGTGTAAAAATGTAACAATTATTTTATACCACACGGTGATTGATCTAACAGATTTTTTCAAGCGTGATTTTTACTAAAGGCTGTTGGGAGATTGTATCACAAAGTGAGACATCTATAATAGAGATACTTCGAGCATAAATTATTCAAAAAACAAAAAACCATAGTGAAAACAATATACAATATTCCTTTTTCTTTACGTCGTTGTTATTTATTATTAATAATTTAATCGTTTTTGTTTTTAATGCGTTGTTTTATTCGATTTAGTTCTTAACTCAGTATTGAGAGGCGCTAATTCTTGCTCTCTAGTTCATTTTAAAAATTTCTCCATAAGATATCCACTGTGTAGAGATCAGAATTTAAAAGTGATGATTTTCAAAGAGATTCCAGTTTAAAGTACATACTCCATTTCTTTGTGTTTACATAATTTGAATTTATACGTATAAAAGTAAAATTGCAAAACAAAATTTTCGTTTGCTTTTAAAACTCATGTTATATAAAAACATGTAAGTTCACTGTGTACAATCCTCTTTGAAATAAATTTAAAAAATATTTCAACATGTTTGAAAAACCACCTTTTTTCATATCAAATTATTTTTCATTTTTATTCAAGTTCAAAACAATTTTTATTCAAATAAAAAAACTCAGGTGTTTCAAAGATTATTTACACACTTTATTTAAAACAAAATGACAAGGAACAAAAAAATTATAATTACAACATCGAAATACATTAACAAATAAATAAATTAAAAAATTTTAACAATTGTACGTAACAAATTTTTATTTCCAAGAAATTTATAAAAGGAAAGTAACATAAGAATACGATTTGTGAAACCCTGATAATGTTACTCGGTAGTAAGGTATAAAGTCATCAAATATATTTAACATTGTTAATATACAATAATGATGACATACCTTACTGCCCAGTTACACCATCATGTTACGAAACATACAAACGATCTTCTGTGTTCAGACTTTCACTCTATATTATTTTTATCTATATGAATATTCTAAACTTATTTTTAAATCGCTTTTTCTAATGTATTAAAAATGATAAATTTCGATTTTCCGTTAAATATAATTTTAGTCACTATATAATTTTCAAAATCATATTTTTTATTTAACTCACGGTTGTCTTCAACATTTCAATAAAATTTTCAAAATTTTTTTATTTATTGTCCGCAAACTGAGATTCTCGCTTACATACGTTTTTTATTGACACCATTATGCTACTCAATAATTTACCTAATGTAACGGAAAGTGTGAACACGTATATCTTACGACATACAAGGAAATTTGAATATTTGGAATCTTTTAAATATTGAAATCATAAACACACCACAGTATAAATCAAATCGAATGAATTAAATAAAAGTAAAAACACTAGATATACCGTATGTTTTTCGTTCTACTAGTTTTAGAGTATATTTTTTCATTCAATTCCGTTATTACATCATGCAGATTATCTTACTGTGATGTAATCAACCCATTAAAAAAGTAAAGTGATATAAAGAATAAAATTTCAAAGAAAAAATTTTGTTTCTAGAGCATAAATTGTACAATTATGCTTTTAGTAAAAATTTCAAAATTATTAATATTAATCGACAAATTCCAAAAGATTAACAAAACAATAAATTTTACACCGAATCCAAAAACTCCAAAAGGACTACTTCTTCTAATTTTATCACCTCGATTACTCTGCATTTCAAACACTATAGAGATACCTCATTGAGATATACAATCAAACCAAAGCTATAATTTTACATGATTTTCAATAAGACAGATTGAGTAAATATAAATTATATAGTCCTATGGCTATTGGTATGGAAATATAGTATATTATACGTCTATACATTACGTATAAATAAAATCTAAAATGTTTTAATTAGACAACAACTTTTAAAATGAACATAAAGAAATTATTACATCACATTTTAAGTCTTTTGGTTGTCATTTAAAGAATTCTTATTATTGTACTAATAGTTTACAATAAAATGTTTGTTATATAATATTGACTATGACTATGACTTGGAATTTTAAGTAGAATTAATTTGTATTTAATTGTAAACTGCTAATAATCATTATTACGTCGCATACAAAGGACCAGCCTGTTCGTTATTAAAGTTAGGCGTTTGCCTATATGCCTCTTAAGAATAAACCAGACATACACAAGATAATTTTTTTTTTTTTTAATTTTCATATTAAAATTTTATAGAGCAAACCACAGCTGACGCGAGACTTCAAAAAAAAAATCAGTAACATTTTCGCCTTCTGTGCATAAGTTATTGCAGTTTTTGTTTGAAAAATACTGCCAAATACAAAGAAAACTAAAAAAAAACTGCTGTAACTTTTGAAAATGCCCGGAAATCCCACTTTATTTTTTTTCGTTTAGATATTTGGCATTTTTTAAAACCAAAGCGCCTACAACTTGTGAAGGTTATTATATTGGCAAATTATTTTAAGACTCAGGTCACTCGTGGAAATAAGTATTCCATAAAATTTCCATTGAAAAATTTTTTTTCATCTAGGATTACCTTAATTGCCTCCAAATTAATAAGCATATTATTGGAACTTCATTAGTAGGTAGATAAATGTTATAATTTTGTATTAAAATCCCGAATTTCTGATTAAATTAGAACTAGTACTAGGAAATTTTAATTGAACGATTTGTAGCAGATAAATAGTCAAATAACAAATTAATAACCGAAAACATGATATAGTGTCATTTATAAATTTTAAAATTTGTCAGATTCTGATTAGTATAAGTCCTTCTACACATTTTAAGGGTGAAAGTGTGTTGGTTTCCTAATAGGGCTTCTAAATATACATAGCAATAAATTTCGATTAACTCATTCCAATTAATATCATCAGAATATTTAATGAATTATCTTTCTCAAATATTAATTCTCCCTCCCGATAACAAATTTTTATATAAAGAGATTGAGTTTTCTCTTAAGATAAAATGACTAAGCAAAGAAATGTTTTAAACCATAAGATTATATAATTACATTTTTTTACATGGGACAATGTCTTAAATACTCGGAATCAAAATATATAACAGTAATTGTGATATCATCACGAAAGACACGTACAACATCTGGTGGTAATGTTAATAACTGCGATAATTTACCATGATCAAGGCCATATTCAGTACCGCCAAGTGCATTACGTATTAAATGTGTTGCAGCATTCTCATCAATTGGTTTCTTTTTGAGACCTTCTTTACGTTGTAATAACATTTCGTTAATTTCATTAAATGTCATATCTTTACGTGGTAATTTTAATGGACTTAATGTTACTTTACCACTCATGTGTTCACCAACTAGCCTGTAATTAATTCAAATCATTTTAAAATGGTTTCTTTCTAGATTTTGAAGGTGAATTGTGATTTGAATTTTTCTTTACTTGAGATCAAGAATATGTTATACCTTACAACTTGAAGTGGAGAAATCAATTCCCATAAACCATCTGAAGCAATCACTAAAAATTTATCCTTTGGTGTTAATCGATGATACGTAACATCTGGTTTTGACGATAAATACGGTGGTGTCAAATAATGCAATGGTATTGCGCGTTCGCCATAATGTTTTGCTACAACCGTTTCCATAATTTCTTTACTCCATTTATAACGAAAATCACCCATCGAACGTAACGGTGCCAATTGCCCTAGTAAACGTTCCATACGTATGACTGTATTCTTTTCACCAGGCGGGTGCTCGTTAACAATACGCTCCACTTCCGCTGTATTTTCGTAATTATGTTCAATTGTTAATTTTTTTGGTATCCATACATTTGTATCACTAAGTACTCCTAGAACAGCACTACAATCACCAACATTTGCCACATGTAAATGAGGTCCATCTATATGGGCAACACACGCAACAGCACCTGACATTGCAACGGATAATGTTTTTAATTTGGTTTTTGTCATTTTTTCATCAATATTTAATGCTTCATCGGATAGGTCATTATCTAAGCGCAAAAATGCATTTTCTAGTACAGTTTTCATTTCGAAACTTGGTTGCCCAGGTGCCTACAATTTTCAATATTTTTTAATTTTGATTTATCAAAAATTTATTGAATTACTCTAGAAGTATGTCATATCCATACTGAAATACACAAAGGAAGAAGAATAAAATATCAGCTGTAATCTTCATTAATAAATTCAATTTAATGATATTAAGAAAATAAATAAAAGTATTACTTGATATAAATTTTATCTGTTTTCTACTATTTAAAAAATGCCTAACTTTTTAGAATTATCATTATTAGATTATTTTTCGTAAAAAAATAATAAAATAAAAAAAAATTGTACAATATTAAAAGTATTCTCAAAACTTTTCTGGTGAAAATATTTCATATTTTCTCATCCTTAACATTATCTCTTGTTTAAAAACTGTACTTTTTCGTAACTTTAATCACCACCGAAGTGCTATTCTGAAAAAAATTTATTTAAAAGACATTTAAATTTATTAAAAAAAAAAAAAACTGGATGCGTTTATTGAATGCTTGATATAAGATTATTTCATCAGTTAAGATCACTGACTAATATCAAATACTTTAATAAATTTGAGTTCTTTAGACCTCAAATTTAAGTAAGTCTCTAAATATTTTATGTAATTGAAGAAAGTTTAACCCACACCTCTTTAATATAATTGGTTTATATGGTAATCAAATGTCAATAATTATATTACAAAATAAAGTATAGTGCATGAGAGAAGCAGTAGTTTAAATGAGGCTCATTTTACTATAATAAAAAATAACAGAAACGGCTTAAGATTCCTTCAAGCTGACTATACTATAAACATACATTTTCTAAAAACTGATACTGAAATTCATTTGTGTATTTCGATAAATAACAACTTACATTATTCAAATCATGAATAAAACGTAGAAAACTATCTTTATAAACACTTGCAATATCTTCAACCAATTGCACTTTATCATTAAATGATTTAATTAAATCAGTTTGTTTACCATCTTGTAAATCTTGTAAATATTGTTGTAACAATGGTGGTGGTAATAGACTAGCTGTTATATAATGAAATAACCGTTTTGCTAATACTTGTGCACATGAACCGCCACCATGGCCATCAAATACACCCATTAATAAACCTATTACATAACAATATCAAAAAAAAAAAAAAAAAACAATGTAATTGAAATTTGTTTTTAAATCTATAAATCGTATACTATAAGTATTTAATAGTAAAAATTAAATTTTTTTAAATTTTCTTTTCAATTTAAGTTTTTTATAAAGTTTTTTGTTGACGTAAATTTTAATTTTTTTTTTAAAGAAACGAACTTAGATATAATGTCAAGTATAATTGGATATAATATAGTAAAAAACTACTGAATTTTACAACTAATATAGTGTTCATTATTTACGCAAAATATTGTTAAGAATCTATATTTGAATTACTTATAAATATTGATATTATTAAAATACACTGAATATGTAATTAGCCATAGAAAATTTGTTATACTCATCTGTTTATTAATTAACAGATTTCCAGTTGAAATTTTGATTAATGTTAATTGTTTATTTAAAAAATTTGTCAAACAAAACTTAATTCAAATTTACCAATTTTTGTAATTAAACTTTATTTTATCCCTTATGATTTAAAGAATGGATCATGGGTTGATGGAATCAAATTGACAATTTTACTCATTCACAAAATTGAGATTTGTTTTTAATTTTAGTGCACACTATCAATATTTTAGTTGTATATCAATTCTGTTTTCGTTTCTGAATTATCGAGGGGATATTCAAACATACGAATATGGACTTATTCAAGTCATTCTATGAACATTTATATTCCAAAATTTGATTAGAGTTTTCTATATTTTTAAGCGTTTTCAAATTAAATGAAAACACCATTATATATTTCATTTTTATGTAGATTTTAATGACCATTCCTTTTTACTTTTTATTTAAATTGTTCAACCAGGGGTATTCAAACATACGAATATGGACTTATTCAAGTCATTCTATGAACATTTATATTCCAAAATTTCATTAGTGTTTTCTATATTTTTAAGCGTTTTCAAATTAAATTAAAAACACCATTATATATTTCATTTTTATGCAGATTTTAATGACCATTCCTTTTTGCTTTTTATTAAAAATGTTCAATACTGCAGTATATTTGCGAAAAATAACTCTGGTTCTCGAAAATTATTAAGAGTCGAGATGTTATTATCATTTCAGACTGATAAAAAAATGAACTTCTTCTAATGAATGCCAAAAAAATGGTGAATTCGTTACAGCGCTCAAAAAAGATCTATTATTAAAAATTTTATATTGGCTCAATTTTTTTTTTTTTTAAATCTGGAGTTTATAAGCCGTAACTAACTCCAAACCTTCAAATTTCTGGATAAAAAAATGCAATCTTCATTAATATTTTATGCAAGAGATGATTTCAAAAGGATACAATATTTAGTAACATGCAATGTTATTTATGAATTTTTATTTATCTATTTTATCAAAACCCCAAAATATGCCAAAAATAAATTAAATAAAAACTTTTGCAACTAAAAAAAAATCGTACCCCCAAAAAAATTTCCAATTTCAAACCATTTTTCTAAAAAAGCAGAAGATGAATTTTGTTTGGTTAGAAAATGAGTTTTAATTTAATCGAATGGTTATTAGTGACAAAATAAGCTATAAGAAATAATTTACCCTCAGTCATTAAGCACGCAGCTTCAGCACGAGTATCTTCAATTGGATTATTTGAAGCTAATTGATTCGAATCGTACGATTTTACTGAATTGGATTCAGTAAACTCATGAGTATATTCATTTGCTCGTAATATTGAGGTAACCTATAAAAGTAACTCATTTTAAATGTTTCAAACCTCCTTTTCATATTGAATTCAATGTTTACCTCTTGAGGGCTTAATTTAGCCAAAGCTTGGTACTGAGTACCAGTAGTATAAAAGCATCTAAGACTAGAATATGATTTCTGTGATTGATCATGTAGTTGAAACAAATTCCATAATGCAGGCTTATGAGTCTTTTTTCCAAATAAATTTGCTCGAGACTGAATGTGTTGCACAATTTTACCACTATTTGTAATATTTTGAATGTTTCGGACCCCCATTTTCATATAAACATTATTTTGTAGGTTTCAAATCAAATTTTTATTACATTTTTTAAATAATTGTACATTTGTTGATATAGAAAAATATATTACATAATTATTGTTATTATTTTCCAATTCAATTATTTCACATAGTTTTTAGGCCCTAAATTTTATATATGTCATTATATTTGAAGTATTGCTAATTAAGTAGACTTTATCAAATTTCGAAAAAATCTCATTTTATTTTAAATTTAAAAATAGTTTATAACCTAGCAAAACACATTTTTGCTCTCAATCTCAGCTGTTGATAACACACACCATAGAATAAATAATTGTACGACAAGCAGTATATATGATCTAAGACATAGATATAATATATGTGGACAGCTAGTGCCTTAAATAACTTGAAGATGCAGTGCTAGAAAGAGTTAAAAAATTTTTTGAGAACTTAATAGTATATGAAAAATTAATGGTAAAACAGAGTGAATTAATGATAATTTAAAATTATTATTTGTCAAATACGTATTTCATTATTTCAATGAAATTAAAATATCTTATAAAAATAAATAATACTGCATTTTTTAATTACCTTATTTTTGAATCATTAATTTTTTTAATTTATTTTTTCAGATGTCACTTTATCTTCACTAGATAAAAAATATTTTTTGTATTTGTATTGTAAGGCAACACCATCTATTATGTATAATATATATAAGAAAACACATTTTTATAATCAGATTTAAGTCTTAAGTATAAAAATGGTAAAAATAGCATACTATGATAGCATAGATGTTGTTGATTTCCATACTACTTTAATCCATATTTTTGATATGTATGATCTAAGATAACAAGTTTGTTTGAAATTAAAATACTCTGGCCAGCACCAGCACAGAAATGCTGTAAAATTAATAATGAATCACGTTTGGCATATTGATCAGCGTGCTGGAAGATTTTAAGAATCCCATATCTTTTCAAAATTTAAGGCATTAGGTCAAATGAATGTTTAATTTAACGGTAATTGATATCACGATTTTAGGAAGGATTTCATACATTATTATCAATTAAGTTATTTATTTAAAAAATCTGTGTGTATACTTATGTACACGCGTTAGAAGCTATACTTCTTTTACATATGAAAAAAAATAATTTCAAAAAACAAAAAAGATCGAAGAAAAATATAAAAATTAATCAAAAAGATTTTATTTCAGTAAAAATAGATATACAGTCATAATAAACAATCATTAATTATAAAATATTTCATCTCATTAATTAAAAAATTTATTTACTGAAATACTGAACGTCATCATACACTGTGTGTACGTACATACACATAAACATGCGAGTGTTTATTATGTGTGTATGTAATTATTTTGATTTAAGTTAACTTCAAATTCAAATTAATAATTCTTTATTTTCATCAAAAATATATACAAAATACAAATCGGCTTATAACTATAGCACCTAGCCTAAGCTTTATCTATAATACATCATCTTATATACTAGTTACATCGAGATTACAATTTTTCATTACATCGTTTTAATAAAATGGAAAATTTAAAAAAAAACCATTTGAAAATACTTAACCTATGTGGATGGATAGGCCATCCCTAAAACTAGCTTAACCTGTAAATTAAAGAAAAGAAAAAGAAACTATATACAATTAAGATTACACCGGAACTAGGTGTAACCGACATCGTGTGGCATGGGAAATCTTTTCCCAAAAAGCAGCATCCTTGGGTCAAATTGACCCAGTTTGCTGATTTCTGGAAAGGGATTGTTGCGTGAAGATTGGAAAAAGGATTTTGAGGTGGTAAGGATAAAGTTTGGATTTTTAAGTTAACTCAGTGATTTTAAGATATATATACTATTAAATCTATTCTGTAACCAACTTCATTATGTCCTTTCTATGGGATCGTGCGCGCGCAGCTCAAACGCGCTAAGAGAAGTATAACTTCAAAAAAAATAGAAATATTATTATTATATTATGATTTACTTTGGTAAAATAAGCCGATGTATTTTGATGTGTATTCAGCATTATGTAATTAACTTTTAAAGCGACAGGCGATGAGACAATGTAAGTGTACAGATCCGCTGAACTATATGAAATCTATGATAGCACCATAAACTTGCCTATCATAATTTTATAGTATTCATTGATCACTTTCCAATCGTACTACATTTCTTTAAACACGATTTCATAGAGTTTATTCGAAAATATATCGCTTATCGTTTGTCTCAAAACAATACGGTGTAAATTCATTTTAATTGTTACCAAAAGGTTTGTTGAATGCAAATGACAGAAATCTTTGACCACGGATAATGTATCAATATGGCGAAAATATATCGAATACATTTTTTAATGCAGTGATGAAGCGACGAGCGCGAATGAGAATGTTACGATCTACTGAACTATATCAAATTCATGATGGCACGATAGACGATATACATTGGCTCAACGTAAAGTTTACGTACGTATTCTTCAGAAGTTTTAAAATCTAAGGTGTTTTAGAGCTTATGAGTATTTAGATATGATAGACGTATGAAATCTATAATTAATTCATGCATTTTCAAACCATTATAATCATTATTGTTTTTTTTAATTAAAATATTTATTTTTTAATTAACACATTTTTGCATTTTGCTACCATATACACAAACACTACCAACTGAAAACCAAAGATTTTAAAAGTAGAGGACATAAGTTCGATTCTATTATCTATGAACATTTTTTACAATTTTTTACAATACAAGAAGTACATACAAGTACATATATATAAATTGTGTGGGTAACAAACATAGCCCCTAAAAATATGGCTGCTTTTGTATGATTATATCGAAATTGGTAAGTAAATTTAACAATTTTTCACCTATAAAAATTAATTATTATTAAATACACATTAATATTTAATAAATTTCAATGATAAAATATATGAAAACTGTGATTTAGAAACGTACAAATTTTAAAATACAAAATCACAGCTTTCAAAACGAAAGAACGTATTTTATTTTCAAGACTTTCGATTATTTCGATCAATTTTGTATTTCAATTAAAAATTCATTTTTCTAGATGAAAATCATTTGAAAAATAGGTTTATTCGTTTAAAAACTGTGATAAAATAACATTGATTTTATATTTATGCAAATTGTGTAGTTTGAAAATCAATCTTCAAATCTTTTAAAAAATATTAAATTACTCTTATTAATAGTAATTATCAATAAATAATTTATAAGCAAGGTCAATAAAGATTTTCATTCTATACTCGATGTCAAGAACAATTCAGTGTTTTAAAAAGCACATGTCTGAGTCGTATGCGTTTCTAATCGATTTCAAACTGATCTTAAATTTTTCATAAATAATTGGTATTCATTTTATTTATTTTAACGATTTTTGTGTGTGGATTTTAAAGAAAATTCAACCACCTGCACTTATTGCGTATCTAAGGAAACTAAAATATTTTCGTTAAATAAAAAATAAGTTTACTACAAAACTTTTTTAACACGTATTTTTTTTTTTTTTTTGAAAAAATAATTCAAACCACGCCTTGATAATGTTTGTTTATTAATGTTGACTATGGTCAGTTATCGTACGTATAAATTTTTAGCAATGCAATTTGACTTTGAAAACATGTCCTTCTATTATTTAAAATCTTATGGGGTATTGGCAATTTTTATCTTACGATTTCCATTCATTTTTGTAAATGTAAATAAATTTAATTTGGTTTAATGTTCATGTTTTGTTGATATTTTTTCATTAAAATTGCAATTTGTAATTTTGTATGGTTTAGAATTAGTTTTGAGCTATTAAAAATAACTCAAAGTCTGGCGATGGTTTATTTCAAATCATAATATTACATTAACATTACATTTTCCGTATATATTTTTTAATCCTCGAATACAGTTTGTAATTTTAATTAGTTAATAAGATTTATTATTGTTCTTAACAAACTATTCATGTAAAGTTCATTATTTTTTGCATTCATTTAAATAATAAAAGCGTTAAATTATATTCATTTAAATAATGAAAGTATTAGGAGGGAGTTTTTTTTGGTGTTGCAAAATAATTTAACTTAACTGAAATAGTTTTTTTGTTAATTTCGATTCTGTAATTATCATATTTTCTTGAAAATAAAAAAGAATTATTTAAAAAATATTTTATTGCCGTAAAAAGGAACTTATTTTTCTAAGACAAATGTAGTTTATTTTACAGTGAAAATTTAAACTAACCTTTTTCGGTACTTCATTTTTGTTGTAACCTAAATGATTCTGTATTCAGATCAACTTAGCTGTAAACTAATTTAATTATTTCCAAGTAACATTCATAAACTACCTAAATTTGGAAAGTTTAAGTTTCTAAGACACAAAGAGCTATCTTATTATCTTACTCTGAATGCTTTTGTGCTACAAATTTGTAATTATAAACATGATTTTCTATAGAAGACAAGAATATTAGGTATTTAACTAAATAATATTGTGACTATCCTTTTGCTATTTTCATTTATAAACATTTTTTCGTCTATATCATTTTATCCACAATTGCCTGCTCCGATATATATTACGCTTAAAATGTACACAATGTTCTCCATCAAATTCATAAAAGAACCCCAATTTTGAATATTAGGGATGCAAATAATCATTTTCGTTAATTGTCGTTATAAATGGTTGTCCGATAGATTGTTGACAGTCTTTCAATAATTTGGAACCTTTTTTTTTTTTTTTTGTGGAACCGAAATAAATGTTACTCATTTTAAAAAATCATTTTAATATTTATCAGTTTCCTCGAACTTCGATTTAACATCTACTTTTAGTGTTGATATCACGATAAATTTTTTAATAATTTTTTTCTCTAATAATTTTTGTTTTTGATTATTAACAGTTGTAATTAGACTTAGAATGGAAGAATTATGTTCATCAACAGAAAAAAAATTAATACGACCAATTGGAAAAGTTGAAGTAATAATTGAAGAATGCGAAAACAATAAAGTAATAACATCAACGAATATAATCGATATAATCGATACAAAAACCAATCAAAATGAATGTACTAGTCCAAGTCCAACAGAAACAATAATTTGTGAAACATTTGATAGAAATTTAGAACCGATACCTGGACCATCACATCACAATCAATCCACATGCAATCAACAATTCGAAGAGAATATTGATTACGATGAAGAAGGAGAAGATGTTTGCGAAGATGAGTGTAAAGATGATATTGATGAAACGCCACCAAATGAGGTGAATAATTTGGTAGACGTGCCTGATAATATTGATGTGATTTTAGATAATACATTAAATGAGACACATGAACGAATTTTACAAGATAATCGTACACCTGAACGACGGTTAATAAAAATTTGTAACAATCGTAATAACACTTATCGTGACTTAGATAACGCAACTACAAAACGTAATCAAGTGTTTATCAAAAGTAATTTATTTAATAGTGATAATAATAGTGTAGAATGTGATGGGGTTACTCCAAGTGGTAGTGGTGGGAATGTGGGTGTGGGCGATGTGTGGGAGGAAGAGTATGAGATGATTCATGACGATGATGATGATGAGGACGATGATGAACTGGTGCCGTCCACGACCTGTTGTGGAGTCGGTGAAGCTGAATGTAGTGATGATGTCGTGCTTGGATGTGGGAGTGGTGATTTTGGGGAGTGTCAGGAGTCTGGTGCTGAAGAGGAGGAGGATGGTGGGGGTCAAGATGATGATGAAATGATAATGGTTATAGATTCCTCTAATGAACAGAATGCCATACCTAGTAATTCTGGATATCGCCGAAGTTGGGTAAGTTGATCTAAAAATTTTTTTTATTGCTAACCTTGCATCTTACCTTGTGATTAGGATCAGAAAATAAGATAGATATTTCTCGGTTCTCAAAACAATACGATAAAGATACGATACGATAAAAAAGATACATGAATATTAAATACGCCTACAGTTAAAGACTTAACTGTAGTACTCAAATTAGATGCAATTATTTTGTAAAATATAAATTCTCACAAACTAAGAATTTAGCGATAATCGAAATTTCGAATATCAATTTTTACTAAAATACCAATGTTTTTTGACAGGTGTTTTCTTTAACATCCTTTTTATACATTCGGAATGGGCGTTTTTATCAAAACGTATACTAAAAGACACAAATTTTCAAACATACTATTTGAAGTTTAAAGTAAATTTAATCTCAAACTTTGTTTTAAAATATTTTCAAATTGAGCTCATTGTTGAATTTACAGCGCGTAACGACAAAATCATCTGTAATAAGTTAACAATTTTTGATAATCAGGAAAACTTGTAAAATTAAATTTGGTTTTCAACTTAAAATTATTTTGAAAATATTTTAATTGAAAATGTTTTCCGAAAATAAGAAAAAATTCCAATATGGAATTTTTGTCTATATTTCTTAAATGTGATAACATATTAAGAAATCTCAATAAAATGTGGCCTGTGCTTAATTGCTTCAGAACCTTAATTAAATAGCAAATGTCGCTCGTTTTGAGTTCTTGGGTTTTCTCCTTTAATTAAAGATATTTATCTTTATTCATTTCAAAATAATTCACATTTTTAACTCTTTTGTTTAATTACTCTTTTGTTTTCCAAAAAATAGCGAAAACGAAAGTTAGAAACACAAAATGCATTTCCTTGTAAGAAACTCTTCCCAGAGAATAAGACTGCCGTTGGTGATGACATGGATTCAATTACGGAAAAAATGTCCACCACAAATTCAATATCTTTATCGAGTACTGAAAAGAAGCATCGATGTGTAATACCAACAAAGGACAATCCACCACCCGAGATGATTGGGTGGCTTTCACAGTTCGAGGTAAGTTTGCATATTTATTTTTAACCAATTAGATACCTTGTTGGTAAATTAACGACCTTTTGTTAAGGGTCATGCGTCTTTTCATTTAACCGTAGATGTAAGAAGCTTGGCAAATATGTATAATCCGAAATATCTGATTTTATTATCCGAAATATCTTTCATTTTACATAAGTTTTCAAACTAGGTGTAATTTTTTCTTTAGATATTGTGTGTATTAATTTGAAGTAATATTGCAGTATCCTGTAAAATGTGTGTAAAAACAAGTTATTTGCTTGTTTTGTGCATTATTTTGAATTGTTTTTCTGTATTGAAAATGTTTCTAAAATTATTTAAATCACTTTTTTTCAAACATGCATATTATAAAAATTTGTTTACTGATTGTGGGCCATAAACTGGCCAATCATATATTATTGTAATATTTTGAATTTGAACCTCTTACTTGTGGATATATCGCTGAAAAAGAAAAATGTTTTTCCATACAGTTTGCGTAGAGCCACTTTTAAAGGATTTTTATGAATTTTATTTTGATATATTTCAGCAATGGTCAAATGCCGAACGTTTATTAGCAATTGACGAATTAATCGACCGTTGTGAACCAACACAAGTTCGACATATGATGCAAGTAATCGAGCCACAATTTCAACGTGATTTTATATCATTATTACCGCGTGAATTAGCATTAAATGTACTGAGCTTTTTAGAACCAAAAGATTTACTACGTGCTGCGCAAACATGTCGCTCATGGCGTTATTTAGCAGAAGATAATTTATTATGGCGTGAAAAATGTCGACAAACGGGTATCAATGAATTACCACAGCTAGAGCAACCATTGTTACCGACACATGTAAATAAGAAACTTCACCGTAATATTAATTGTAAAGCAGAAATGCCACCAACGTCTACATCGACATCATCTGCGACAGTACATTCAGCATCACCATGGAAAGCAGCATTTATGCGCCAACATGCAATTGAAATGAATTGGCGTATAAAACCAATACGACCACCAAAAGTATTAAAAGGTCATGACGATCACGTGATCACATGTTTGCAATTTTGTGGCAATCGTATTGTAAGTGGATCTGATGATAATACGCTTAAAGTATGGTCGGCTGTTACTGGGAAGGTAAGTCAGTTCTATTACTTTGTAATTTTAATAGTGGAATGAAATGACCGATTTTCACTCTAGAGAGTTTAAAATTTTTTGCTTTGAGTAATAAATCTCAAAATCAATTTATTTTTGTAAGCATTTGATACATCAAAAAAAAAAAAAAAAAAAAATTGTTTCTCTGTTTAGTTTATTATAGTATATCGTATCAAGCACATTATAATCATTTTCAGAGATTTTTGAACCGTGATTACTTAGTAAAAGGTTTGAGATCATGTTGAGCCAATAACCGATTAACGTCTGTTATTATAGTTCCATGGTTTATGATTACAAATTTTAATGAGTTCATTAATCTTATTTATTGAATGTATTATTCCCTATCTTAATTCAATTGTGGTAGTTTCAAAAGTTTAGTAGCTTTTATTTCAATTTTTTATAAAATGTTATATTCTTATATTTTAGTGCTTACGAACGTTAGTTGGGCATACCGGTGGTGTCTGGAGCTCACAAATGGCTGGTAGTATTATAATTAGTGGTAGTACTGATAGAACATTAAAAGTATGGAATGCAGAAAGTGGTGTTTGTATTCATACATTGTATGGGCATACGAGTACAGTACGATGTATGCATTTATATGAAAATAGGTAGGTACAACTTTAAAAATAAAATTTGTAGAATAAAATATTTTGAAAAGATTATACAAAATCAATATAGTTAAAATAAATTATGATTCAATTTTAAACTTGCAAGAAAATCAATTTATTCAGCAAAATCATTTATAACAACCTGCCTTTTTAAATGATGACATCCTTAGTGGAGCTATCCAAAATAGCAATGATAAGCTAATAGCTAATCTTCTCTCTGAAATTTATTTAATACAACTTATTAAACGAATTTTAACTGCAGTTACGCTTAATAATATTCTGTTTTTTTTTTTTTTTTTTTATAGAGTGGTAAGTGGTTCACGAGACGCAACTTTACGGATGTGGGATGTTGTCTCTGGTGAATGTTTACATGTATTAGTTGGACATTTAGCAGCAGTACGTTGTGTACAATATGACGGCCGTTTAGTGGTTAGCGGTGCTTATGATTATATGGTAAAAGTTTGGAATCCTGAACGTGAAGAATGTTTACATACTCTACAAGGGCATACCAATCGTGTATATTCATTGCAGGTTAGTTGAAAAATTTATTATTTTTAGTTATATTTCGATAAAAATAATTATAATAGTCTTGTGTCTAATTAGAATCAAATTGATGGATTAGAGTGTCTAATAGTTTCCACATGACAATTTTTACTTATCACTGTGTTTCACGAGATGTGATGGTAATACCCATACAACTCGTTTTACAATGGTTTTGTTGAGTAAATAATTAATATTTATTTACCTTGATATTTATTTTAACGAAAAATGAGGAATATGTCGATTGTGGCATGTAATTGATGGCCTGTTTTTTAAATCCAATTTCTTAGGGCAATTTCGCCGGATGTTACATGGCCTCTTTAATTGCGGTTGCAATTACTTTTTATGCCATCTTATGTATAATTTATACCTGCCATACTTGAAATGAATGTTTCCTACGATGTGATGTTTTGCTCATTTTCGCTGTAGGATTAAATGGATCTAACACAAAGATCTTTGAGATAAAATATATAAAAAGATACAGTATTAGTATATTTAAGGTGCAGTAACAATTTTTCAAAAATAGCCAACTTGTCTATTTACACCAATTTTTAGAAACAGATTTGTACGTCTATGTATAACATTATGTTTGTTTACAGTTTGATGGTGTTCATGTTGTAAGTGGCTCATTAGATACAAGTATTCGTGTCTGGGAAGTTGAAACGGGTGCTTGTCGCCATACATTGATGGGTCATCAATCATTAACATCTGGTATGGAATTACGTAATAATATTCTAGTTAGTGGTAATGCTGATTCAACTGTTAAAGTATGGGATATCGTCACTGGACAATGTTTGCAAACACTTTCTGGTAAGTTTAAATTTTTTAAATACATATATATTTTTCTGTTATTATTCTGAATCTAAAAAATTTCAATTTAACAAGAGAATTTTCGGGAAGACAGGAATGATATAATAATGATTATGGAAATAAGATATATATATATATATATATATTATTTCCATAATCATTATTATATATATATATATATATATATATATATATATATATATATATATATATATATATATATATATATATATATATATATATATATATATATATATGTATGTATGTATGTATGTATGTGTATATATATCAAAAACACGCTATTCAGAAAATTGTCGAATTCAAGATTAAAATATCGGATTTTCATTGATTGGGATAAAATTCATACGTTTATAAATCAATTTACATCTCAAATCAAATAGATTCAATACCTTGAAAAATATTCAACTAACGCATTATTTGTCAAACAAAAGAAAACTATAATTATCGCTAAAAACTATATTTATGTTCAATTTTATGATTTCTAGGTGTGAATAAACATCAATCAGCCGTTACATGCCTACAATTTAACAATCGTTTTGTAATCACGTCATCGGATGATGGTACCGTAAAATTATGGGATGTACATACTGGTGAATTTATAAGAAATTTAGTTGCGTTAGGAAGTGGCGGTAGTGGTGGTGTTGTGTGGCGTATACGTGCAAACGATACTAAATTAGTATGTGCTGTTGGATCACGTAATGGTACTGAAGAAACAAAATTATTAGTATTGGATTTTGATGTTTTACCTGATAATCAAATAAAAGATAATTCACATATATTACAAACATCAACAGCCAATAATAATATTTTAAATAATAATTTAATAAATAATTTAAGTAGTAATAATTTAATAAATAATGTGATCACTTTAAATCAAGAAGAAGAAGACCATGAAACTATTGAAGATGATGAGGATGATAGATAATAAAATATTTATAATACAGCCAAAATAAAACAAACAAATATCTTTCATTTAATACGTTTTGTTTAGTGTTTTCAAATCTCATTTTAACTAATAGACATTTTTAAAGGTCAGGGTAAATATGAAGCGATATGTCGTAGGGTATGTAAATGTTACATAGGACGGGATTTAGCCGAGATAATTTTTTCATATTTAAGTTTAAATGTGCATTTCTGAGGGATTCAAAATTCATGTTTTAAGAATGTATCCCTTTAAGGATTTACAATAAAAAAACTTTTTTGTGGGTAAAGAAATTTTTTTTATTGTATCCTTAAAAGGATATATTCTTAAAAAAGTTTCATGCATAAGAAACCATGCCTTCTAACAGCTAAAAAATGGTATAATAAATAACACTTTAAATCATTGAAATTCGGTGTATACTAGATGATTGTCGATAGCAACATCCAGAGAACTTACATCATATTATTTATCTTATAGTTTATTTCACAATAATATCGATTCGACAAACATTTAACTACCAGTAAACATTCTGAACAAACCGAGTATAATTTTATGTTTCAATTTTTAATTTGGTATCATTTTATTAAGATTACAGATTATTTAAGATCTTTTAAAAAAAATTTGTAAATTTTTTTTTTTATTTCATTAATTTTAATGTCGTCAAATATTGCTATCTGCTACGATAGATTGCTTTCTGTGCAACCCTAGCTTTAATATGTTCTATCGATATATACTTATCAATAACTTTATTCTTCAATTAAAATTTCTGTAGCGAAATTTCAAACTGACAAAACTAAATTCAGAAATCGAACATTAAAATCGCGATTATTCGCTACAGAAGTTATTATTAAATGGATGTTACTGATAATTATTCGTCGAGGTACAATTCGATAATATCTATACAAAATATTAGTGATTAAAAGAACTCTCTTGGATACTTTTTAACAATTTAAGATTGCAATAAAATTTCTAGAACAGATTTTATTTTCTTTCATGATTTTTCTTTTTTGATTTTCCACTTATAAAATAGGCAAGTATCTAAGCTCAATGGTTTCTGACATAATTATATTACAATAATTACTAGGGACGCAAAAATATAAAAAAATTTCAAGTGTTTTTAAAAGTTAATTTTTAAGGCTAATTAAAATTATAAATCGTGGTACATACACATGCAGCACCAACCAAAAAAACGATTTTTTTTGGGAGGAATTTATTAATTTATTATTTTTTCAAAAATTAATTTAAATTATTTTTGATACAAAAAGGTATTTTTTTTTTTTTTTTTTGTTAAAAATATCTTATTATAATTATTTTATTTAGGAACAGTTTGTTTTTTATAAAAATTTGTCTATTCCATTATGGAATATAAAAACAAGAAACGAAAATGAGTTTCATTCTATGGCCATTGTTGAATTCTTTACTAAAAAGTGATTTTATAACATTCCATCATCTTGCAGAATTTATTATTTAATCTTTTGAATATGCTTGTAAACTATATATTCGCGTTCAACCTGAGATGACCGAATACATAACGTATTTATACAACTTTACTCTTTTGATCAACTAACCTAACCTGGACTATTTCGCTTTCTTTAAAATTATATTTTCTAACGTTCAAAAAAGACAGTATTTAAAAAGTGCAATTTTAGGATTCCTTAAAAGGTGCCATATAAATAAACTAATTAAATTATATATATTAACATAATACAGCCTTTTATTAGTGTTATATTACGCTGATATTAGTTTAGCGGAGCTCAAAGATAGCATATTCATTTCAAAATAATCTGTTCAAAAAGCGAAAATTTGAGCACTCATTGTGGAATCAAATTCAAATAAATTGGACAAAACTCTAAATTAAAAAAAAAAAAAAATTACATTATTAATTTTACAAATTTTGTCTAAATTAAATTTAATGTTTCTCGGATCAACGATAACAAATTAGTATGGTCAGATTATCATCATATCAAAGCAGTTCAACAGTTTCTAGTGACAATGAATTATAATGTTATAAATGTATTTTACGCAAACTAAAAAAATGTATAGAAAAATACAAAATATAAAAATTATACTGAATATAAAAAAGCAGATTGGGCAAAAGGCAAGGTAATAAGTTGCTAATTTTTGTTTAAAGAAAAAAAAAAAAAAGGGATTTTGAAATGTTTTGTATAATTTGATCCCAGTATGATTCGGTACGATGGAAAAAATTTACGGCTGTGTAAAAATCTGATATGTCTGTTGAACCAGAACTAAATTGGTCACAAGGATTCAGGACAATAAATTACAAAATAAGTGTTGATTTTAGTTTTCGTCCTTTTGTTAGGACTTCCTCAGCAACTACAAATAAATATAAAATTATAACTTTTGTATATAATAATACATGTAAAAATAGTACAATTATACCTTAATCGTACTTTTTATTAGTTTCAACAACAATTTATTTTAAACTGTAACCTAGTACGATTAATGTATAATTTTACTATTTTTACATGTAGATTATAATTTTATATTTATACACAAAGGTTATAATTTTATATTTATTTGTAGTTGCTGAGGAAGTCCTAACAAAAGGCCGAAACGTTCAACTAAAATCGACACTTAGTTTGTAATTTATTGCCCTGAATCCCTGTGGCCAATTTAGTTATTTATTAATTTTCTGGACGTGAACGAGATTTTAATATATATATATATATATATATATATATATATATATAATATATATATATATATATATATATATATATATAAATTTGAAAAATCGGAAGTTTCGATTCTTTGTCCTCAATTCAAACTACACAACAAAGCTCGTTCTTAGTACATTTCTTAAAAGTACTAAAAGTATTTAAAACTGTATATAATGCAGTTTGTCTGGTTAGAGATGGGAAAATGAGTTTAAGTATTTTGAAAACAAAATTTTTTCTTGTTGAAAATATCGTCGGTATTCTACGAGATGAACAATCACTGTAAATATGTTTTTTAATTTATTTTATTTGATTATTTTACTCACCCATCACAACTGCGTACTATCATTCTCATTATTTCAAATTAATATTTTCGTTATGTTTAAAATTGATTATGCGCATATTTTTGTTTTTAGCAAATTGTACTTATAAATACCGGCACTCTTCAATTTATTTTTACTATTATTGTTTTTTCGTTTAATTTTTTTAATGCAATGTTTATTATAAAAGAGCAGCCGATATAGGTAATAATTTGAAATATCCATTAAATTTTATTCAATTTCAATTTATATATTTTATTATTGTTCATGTTATTTCCCCAATTTTATAGGAAAACGCAAATACAAAAATGTATTTAAACTAATAAATTGTTTATAAAACTGATGGCAAAATCTTAACTTAAAGAGTGCCAAAAAAAGATATGTTTTTTTTTTCTTAATTTGGCGATGATTGGAATTTAATATCGAATAAAAGAATAAACAAAAAACCTAATTTTTTTTAACGTTTTTACAATCTTTTTATCTCGTTAATCAACCTGTTTATTGCCATATGCAATTTGTTAATTTTAAATGACAAGTTTTCATATTAGGACATGTTCTGCTTTTATTCCAAAATCGTAAGATTAAATCTGTAAATTGTACCTTCTTGATTAAAAAAAAATTATCAGATTCATTTTAAATTCACTGTATTTCTTTTTTATACCTCAGCCTTCTTTACCTTGTTAGTAGAAATTAAAATCAGATAATCTTATTATTTAGCTTATCATATAAGAAAAAAATTAGTAACATCCAAATAAATAACTCTAGAACTCAAGTGAACTATCATGAAATGTTATTTTTTACTTAAATTTAACTCGAATTGAATTACAATTTTAGCCTTTTCGATTAATATTTAAGAAAAATCGATTTAGTAAATTGGTTTTATTCGTCTTCTTTTGTAAAAAATTAATTTAAGACAAATAATGAATTTTTTGTGTGGAGTCAGGTTTTGTTGGTCGGAAGATTAAATAGATGGTAACCATTTTTCGATTCCACAAATCATTCGAGAAATCTGGGTGGGTTTGATAGGTTTTGTGTGTGTACTGATTTATCATGTTATTGTAAATAAATTATTTAAGAAAACGCGATAAATTTTAAGTAATTAAGTCAACAATTAACAAATTTTAATTTTTTTATAATTATCCTGGAACTTGTAAATACAAAATTACCAATATTCTCCCCAAAGAATGTATATAAGAAATTATAGAAGCTCTATATATCTTTAAAAATTATTGTTCATGTAGACAGAGTTTATTGCTGAAAGACGTAGATAGAATCAATTTATAAAACGATATTGTCATTTACAATACGAATAAGATCTTTCGAATTGGCTTTAATATTAATAAAATCAAATATTGTGATTCATTAAAAAAACTCGACTTTGAACTTTCAAAGCTCTTAATAATTATTTTAAAAAAAAATGAATGAATTAGACTGAGAACTGATTTATTATTATTAATAAAATAAATAAAATATAAATTGCTAGGTATTATGTGTATAACTTGTTTAAATTAGACAATACTATTTTTATGAAAATAAAAGTTCTATGAATGAATTTTAAACTAAAAAGCTTTCTAGAATTTTCTAAACGAAAAATTATTTTAAACCACATTTATCAAGGTGTTAAAAATTAATTTTTTAGCGCACTTAATGAATGAGAATTTAAAGCCCACTTGAGAGGCCATCTTCTTTTTCTTGTAGATATATAGCTTTGTATTTCTCGTTTAGAACAAAGTTATGAAAAAAAAATTTAGTTACCAATTCTAAGTATATTTTTTAACTGCTAGTAGGATTTTCAGTCGAATGAATTTTTATGAGTACAGTTTTTTAATTGTATGTAAAGCGCGCCAGTATCGATAAACAGTACAAATTAAATTTCAAATTTGGATCTCAATCTACATTTAAACTGTGAATTTGGCCATTTGAGTTTAAGGGTAAGATAAATTTTAAATTAAAATACTGAACTTTAAACGAAATAACACCTTGATATGTTTCATAATTAAAAATATTTAAATTATTAGAATCAACGTCAAATGGAAATGAACATAATCGGCTCATATTGAGTATGAAAGTTAAGAGTTCATTGATGCTCAATATCAACATATTGTATATTTTTGGTTCAAGATGTATAAACTAGAAAAATGAAATATTTCGCTAGGTGTATGCGTTTATGAGAAACATTTATTATATAGATCATAATGAATAATAAGAACTACAACAAAAATTAATTTATTTCAAAGTTTGAGGCGAATTCTACACCGCTACGAGTATTCTTACATAAAAAGACTGTTAAAAATTAATCAACATTACTAAAATAAATTTTTAGAGCTTTAATTACTATTGATATTATTTAACTTTGTATTTTTATGATTTAGTTTAACTGATGATCAATGAACAAAAAAAATTAGATGAAAATGACTTTCCAAAAACTTGTTTCCATTTCAGACGTGATTGTAATATTTTGTTATCCTACTGTTGACTAAAATATGTCAACAAAAGCTGTCGTATTTTGTAGTCTAAATAAAAATAAGACCCGCTAAAATAAAAACCACTTCATAATTATAGGAAACATAAAATAGCTTCTTTCTGGTTTTTCTTTTTTTTAATATAGGAACTGTTTTTTGTACAAATTAAAAAATGAAAATAAAATCGAAAAGAAACCATGTGCATTATGAATGTTTTTATTATTTATTTATATAATAAATCGCTTACGATCCGCTCTTTTAAAAACAAAAAATGTATTCCTAAAAAATGTTTAAACAATGTATTTTTATTGTTAATAAGATATTATCTCCGAATTTGTTGTATTTATTATTTTATAAAAAATATTCATTTAAAGAAAAATTTGTTTTATTTCTTATTATATACTATTAATTTTTACCTTCATCCAATTTTTCTAAGAAACATAAATTTTTTTAGTGGAAACTATGAAGACTGAAAAGCCCAATTAGAATGAACAACTAGCATTATCTTATACAAATATTAATTTTCTGAATTAATATACATCAATATATAAGTGCGATTATATGTTTAGAGATGAGAGATTGGATGGTATCCTGGTTTCTATAGCCTGATAACCAGGTTTGTTGTTTGAATAATCTCAAATAATCATTTGATTTTAAAATACACATTTTCGGAATTTTCATTTATATAAAAAAAAATGTAAAAGTACCTAACCAAAAAAAATTTTCAAAAAAGTATATCCTATTAGTCGCACTACATCTGACAGGTGATCAGAAAAAAGTTAAACATGAATTTGAGTTCCATGGCATTCTACCAGACCTTCCTTCCATTTAGACATTTTTTCAATCAGCCTTATGAAACTTGTCTAGCAGAGTTATGGTCGCGGTGAAAATCCGCGTTTCGAAGATTTTTATGAAAACGAGGGTTGAAAGCGGCGTACTAGATATTTTTATCTTTAAAACTTAATGCGCATTCTCAGTGTTCGTTTTGGCGATAGCGATCTAAATTATAAAAGACCGCGAGCATAACTTTAACAGTAGATCCAAAAGAAACCATCTATTCTTTGTCTCAGAATAACAAGAAGTTTGTTTATTGCTTTCGAAAATTCACATATAAGAGCTACGCAATGAAAGCATAGAAGCTTTTGGCAGTTTTACAAATTGTACATAGGGTTAGACATTGTTGTCAACCTTCTCGTTCTAATCTATATAATGCTGTTAACTTTTTATACATGATTTCCATAATTATCTCACAAGTGCTTTTATTTTTTTCCAGCACAAAATAATTTTAAAAAATCTAACCTTACCCGATATTTTTTCTGTATTTTATAGCTATATTGATATCCAAGTGGTTAAATTTTCCATCTCCTATCTCAGAAAGAAAATACTTTATTCTAAATTATTTTTTCAAGATTATTTAACTGATTTTAGATTTTAATGAGTGAATTTTCAATAATGTCAATTGGAAAATTCAAAATTTCCTCTTTTAAAAATCCCGGGTATGTTTTACATGAAAAAGAGCACATGCACATTATTCGTGATAGTATGTTGATTGTTGCGCAACAAGGGACCGCGCTTCATTTAGAAGCTGCCATTATTGATCCTTTTGAGCTGAGCGCGCGGTGTAGTGCGGTGTCTCATACCGAACGAGGAACGAGCTGATGTTCACCACGTCGGGGCGTCTCCTGCTGCACACAGAGAATATGGAACTCCATATAAAAACTATATCCACTGTGAATTTGTGATTTGTGAATTATTATTATAATATTTGTGAAAATTCTTTTTGGAAAATTTTTATTTAAATTTATGAAAATAATAAGTGTTTAAAAAAAATATATTTGTTATTTAAACAAAATAAAAAATTCATTCATATGTTTTCACACAAAATGCATCGACTGTTTTAAGTGTTTTATTAATATTTATTCGAAATTTTAAAAAACGTCTTTATTTTTTAAATAATTTAGAGTGTTACTTGAATGAATGTTCCGTCGTTTCGAAGATATTTATTAAAAGGTTTGTTATATATTTTTCAAATATTTTTTAATTCATTGCTTTTGTTAAATAAAAGAAAAAATGTTCAGAGGAATATTTGATTTGAGAAAAGGATATTCAAGGAGTTTTTTTCACTACTGTGTATGGGACATTAAGGTATCACATATCTGTGTTATAAGGTATAAAGGTATGATTTAATTTTTTTAAATACGCCCATGTAGACACATTTACTTTTTTTTGCTAATTTTTTTTTTTGTGTTGAATTTTTTTATTTTCAGGAAGTTATGTTAATTAAGCTAAATAATTAATGAATTGTATGCAGAATCTGATAAATTTGACCTAGATATTTTAAATGTATTTTAATAGGTCGATGAAAAATGCACTATTAATTCTGATTTTTCCGTTTTGCGAATAATAACTTGTTAAAAAAATTAATTTTAATTTTATTTGTATTTTGAATAATGTGAAATAATGAGTTTTCTCATATTTTAAAATTTGAGAAAAATTTGAATTTTGATTATTTTTGCTGACAATTTAAAAAAACACATTTTTTTCTAAATTATACTCCGGATGACAAAATTGGCAGCTCATATTTTTTATAGTTTTTTGTAGTATTTAATTTTAATCGAATGTAGGTAGACCATTTTTTAATTTAAAATTTTATCGAGAAAAATAAACTGATATTGAAAATAATTTTTTATTTATCAGAAATTTTTCATTGACCCAAACAAAGTACAAAAAACTGAAACAGTTGTGAATTTAAACAAGATAATTGATTAAAGAATTTTGATTATGTTGAACAATAAAAATAATACATTAATAGTTTTTAATTTAGGTAAAAATTGTTTTAAATACAAAAATTTTGCTTCCATTCAGTCATAATTCACGAGAATTTCAGTTTAAATAATAATTTAATCCCAAGACCGACATAAAATATAATTGTCAGTTATATTACCCAAAAATATAATTAATATCATGTCTAATAAACATAATCTTTTGAAGTAAAATTTTTTAATAAAATCTAATAAAATTTTTTTCAATGGAATTGTCCTTAACGAAAATTATATAAAGGTAATTTCAAACAAATAAAATTTGGAAATGTAATCTGAATTTTACTGAATATCAATTTCTAAAACTAAATTTTTTTTAGATTGCTTTTGAATTGTAAATTATATTAATGAATTTGGGAATTATCTAAAAGTTTTTTAAGTCGCCATTTGCTATAACTCAAAAAAACGATTATATAAGAATTTAAAAAGTTTATCACATTAAATTTTGGAAAAAATAAATGAATACATTTACAAAAAGAAAAGTTATTAAAAACAAAGGAAATTAATTAAAAAAACTTGAAATAATTTTTTTTTTTTTAAGTAAATAAATAATCAAAATAAACGAAATTTTGGGTTAAATTTGGGATCATTTTACATGTTTGAACAATTAAGAAGAATTGACGCTTTTCAATAATATGGGGCACACCTCAATTTTTGACGTATAAAATCTCAGAGAAAAGTAAAGCATTCAGTTAATATACATACATATGATGTTTTATCATAATGACCCACATTTAAGTTAGAATTGGGGTTATATTTTGTATTATATAAAAATACAATATGTATTAACATAAATTTATTAAATCTGCTAATATTAATTTCAATATGTAATATTAAATAACGTGGAATGTTTGATTTTGTTTAAGTATATTTAACAACAAATTTTATCCTTTTTAGTTCAATTGATAAAAGTTGTTTTTAATTTTTTTTATTAATTTAAAAATTTAAGTCTAAAAAAGAAGTTAGTTGCGATATAAACATCATATTAGTCTAAAACTAAATTTTTTTTCATACAAAATTTTTCGCGTCTTCTCTATTATTAAGTATGACGATGGTGCCCGCATTTTCTGAAATGTGCTTTAACGGGAGTCATCGCTATGCATAATATTGACATGAATGAAAACGGCAGTCTTCGACAAATCCTTCGTTTTCAAATTGAAAGAAATATATATATAATTTAAGTCAACAATCTCTTCTTGATGTAAGGAGTGTGCTTCTAAGATCTGTTGATAATCCCTCTTAAAATAAAAATTGGAAATGAAAAATGAAACCTTTTAATTTCTGGCTTCAGCTACTTTCAGCTAAGACGTACATTTACTTGTAATAGTAGGGCTCTGTATTATCATAAAAAATTATGATTACAAATTTTTGAAAAAGTTAAATTAAAAAAAATTTTTTAAATAGTGTTTTAATATTAATTAAAATTTGTCCAATTACATTAATACATATGTTTCAAAGTTACAAACGAATTACAATTACATAAAATTTCTTATTTATAACAAAATATTTTCTTGTTCAAAACGTTTTTTTTTTTTTTTTTTAATTGGATGGAATACTTTAATTACAAAGATAATTAAATATAAAAAATCAATTAGGAATTCCAAACAATATAAAAAGACTGACTTTATTATTAAACAATGCAATAGGCGAAACATCGCCAATTGATACTGCATAAAGCTATCCAAATTATAAAAGAATTGCGTATCTTGTTTACGGGTCTGAATGATAGTTTTACAATTCCAATTTTATTGAACTTCTATTGAAAATAAATCTTAATATAAAAGATTAAAAAAAAAAAATCCTAAAAAAAAAGAAATTTAACAAAATTAATAATTCAATTTTTTGTTTTAATAAAACGTTAAGTTAATTAAACAAATTTTTTTTATCTATGATTCACAAAAGCATCTTGTAAACAATTTGCAATTTGACTACTTGCTGTTGATATATCCGAAGGTAATTCGACAAATTTTATTGAATTGTTACGCATTGTTCTAGTTTTTTCTTCGTATTTTCGTCTATCTCGTCTTTTTAGTGGTCGAGTTGGCATGGGTATTGTTTCTATTTGATTGGAATTGATGCTATTGTCTTGAGTTGTTATGCTACTTATTACACCCCATGATTTCGAAAGTACTGCAACAAAGTATATTAATATTGTAAAAATAGCAATAGTTAAGAGGTCGATTTAAGTCTTAGAACTTTTTTTTCACATACTTCGGACGTTTATGCAACGTTCTGAGAATTGACTTGATTCCATGTCTCAAAAACGGCTTAGATTATAATAAAATTAGTAATTAAATATGCATATTTTCTATAGATATTGAAATTTGCTGTTAAGTTTATTTTGAACAAATGTTTCTAAATAAATAACCGGAAGATACTTAATCAGCTTATTTGCCTGCCTACCCATAATTTCATATAAAATGCTATAATCGTATTTTTATGGCCTACTGCATACACATAATCTTGGTAATAATACTAAGCTATCATATATAATTCAGTTTTGATGTGAAATAATTATCTATCTTCGAAACGAAAAAAAGAGGTTTAAAATCGTAGCATTTTTTCGTGCCGAAGATACATCACATTTTTATCGATTTGAAATTAATTTATCAAGTATTAAAAATTATTTTGGCTTAGCTTACCTCCATCGTGATTAGTAGATGGCGATGAAGTTTCAATAATTTGATCTAAATGATTATTTGAATTAACAAGTTCTTGTATATTGAGAAATTCTTGATGTAATTTCACTAATTGTTTTTCACGATTTTCAATAATTACACACATTTTTTCATATTTTAATTGTGCTTGTATTGTTTCTTTATTTGCTTGTTCCAATTCACGTTCTAAAATTTTATTATTTAATTGTAATTCATGTAATTGAGTTTTTAAATCTTTCATTCCATCTAATTTTTGTTCGAGTTCTTTCATATTATCAATTTGTGAAGTTAATGTGTAAATTTTTTTGATAAATTTGGATTTTTCTTCATGATAATCCTGGAAAAATAGAAAATTTAACCAAAAAATTATTTGAGTTTGTCACTACAATGAAAGTAATTTTCCTAAATTTTCACGTAAAATAAAACTTTTGTGACAGCGTGATCAAAATAGTAATAAAAGTCCTATTTTTTAAATAGTTTAATTAACCAATACTTTATGTGAATACCAAAATCATATATTTTGGGACAAGTTTGGCATCTGTAGATTTATAAGACTACGACATTTATATATATATATATATATATATATATATATATATATATATATATATATATATATATACGAAAATTGAAAATACGCTTGAAAAAAACAGTAGCCTCTAGAGAAATTTAACAAAAATAGTCTTAACACGAAATGTATTAAAAAAATTTTTGCAGCTACTAACGAGGCAGAACAGTTGCAGATTCAATTTGGAAGATACTTCAGAAATTATACAATATATTTAGAGTGGAAAAATATGTATACCTTTTTATTGATAGTAATTTCAGCCCGCAGATTATTAACTTGTTCACGTTCCTTTGTTAGTACAATTTGCAATTGTTGATTCTCATCTTTTAATTGCGTAAGTTCATCTTTTAATAATTTATACTTTTCCTCAATTATTTTTATTTTTGATTCGAATTGCCTTTCAATTAAATTAATTTGAGGTATAGCTGTATTTGCACGTTTGTCGCTATTTATAGTTTGAACTTGCCGATTTAATGTTTTAGTCCGAGGTTTTAATGTTCCATCATTGGTTTGAATACACTTATTTTCGTATTTCGTTCGTAACTGTAAATAAATAAGATTAATTAAATTTGTATGCCTTTAAATTTTTAGCAAATTATAAATATATTAATAACTTACTTTATGACAATCTAAACATACACCCTTTGAATTTATAGAACTTAAATTTGGTGGTATTCGTACCATTATCTCTCGAATATTTTTTAAAATACGATCTAAGTCGGAATTTGAAACACTGTTATCTGAACAAAACGATTAATTAATTTAAACGTTTGGGGAGATTACGATATCCGTGGACCCTCGATTTTTTTATGGATTTTGGTAAAACAAGCCAAAATAAGACGAAAATGAAGAACACCAATTTTCGAGTTTTCGTCTATTTTTCGAGTTATCGACACTGTTTTTTTTTAGAAATTATCGTGTTTATGTCACATAAATACCACAATTTAAAACATTTTTTGTTAAATGACCATAATTTAAACACAATTGGAGCACAAATAACCGAAATTTAATTCGTTAAAAGAAATATCAACACTTGTATATTTGAAACAAATATTAAAAATACATGTACGCCGTTATTTCGACTGTTAATAATCCATTGATTTGTGGGGTGGATTTTGCACGGGTCGTGTTTGTTTTTGACCCATACCAAAATCCATAAAAAAATCGAGGCGTCACGAATATCGTAATCGAGCTATGTTAGCCAAACGTTTTACTAATTGAAACATAAAATTAAGATATATGAATCAAAATTATATTTACCAGTCGTTACATTAACATGTTCTTGTATTTTCGAATAAAACTCTTCAATCAGAAAATGTAATGAGTGTAATGGATCACACGCATCCAATACATTTCCATGTGTGTACGCTGTGCGATGTTGCAATATTTTTGACCAACTTAATTTAGTCACTTTATCGTCTAATGATGTAAATGCGTCTTTACGAACAGTGAGTAATGTTAAATTGGGTACACGTTTCGATATAATCTGATTTCGTACATTCATTGATTTTGAACATTTATTATCCATTACAAACGGTCTTCAATATGGCTTTGTACTTTACGCAGACAATACTCTCGATCATTGATCGACTGTTTTATCAATTTTATATTGATTATGCCTAAAAAAAGTTATTATTGTCTAATATAATTTGGCTTAATTGAAAATTAAAATAAGTTTTTACTGGTGTGCACATGTATTATGTTTTGTATAACACATCATAGTCAGGGCCGTTTTTAACACAGGTTTGAATGGTTATGAATAAATCAATATAGATCAAAAATTGAATTGATGCTGGGTAATTAATCAGTTTTAAATTAAAAAGTCAGCTTCTTTTGATAATTTTTTATTTTCGTATTAAATTTGTTCAAATCAAAATCAGTTTGTGATTAATTTGTGCTATAATCTAGATAATGGAAAACACCTCTTAAAATATGTTTAAATTTAAACTTTTAAAGAATTTATGCAAAACTCAAAGGATTTAAATAAAATAATTATAATTACCAAATAGTTTTTTTCTTCGAATTTTTTTTTATCCTAGACTATAATCTTAGAATTTCGACCATGCAGTTTAATTTTAGATTCCTTTGACTAAAAATATATTTATAAAAATAAAATTTAAAACGTGAATAAATAAAATTTTGTACACATACTTTGATATGAAACCAATTTTTTCTAATTCGTTTTGGAGATAAATTTTTGTTCTAGCCGATATGACATATTTCAAGACAGTGGAATATTTTCCCGCCTTTTCCATATCACGTAAGAAACACGTTAAAAATTTATAGTTTATATTTTATAAGAACATTATTGATTTCTAATTGAAGATTGTTATGAATGATGATGTTTTATTGAACAAAACTAATTTTCTGAGCTTTAATATCAAAAACTATTTTTATACCACGGCCTATATATGACCATGTTTTTACCACAAATACTGATCGTGTTGATTGATGCATATCTATATACAAATCACAATGCATATTTATTATTTGACGTTCAAAAATTAATAGTTCTTTGATCTTGTTGGATTCTCTTTGTTTTTGATTGTTTTGTGTTTAGAAAAGTAAATATCAGTTTTTTATTAATTTGATAAAAGGTATGATGTATTTCTCAACATATAATTAATTAATTAGACATTAAAATTATAATACACTGCAGTTATATGCGATTATTAAAACTGAGAAATGGTTCATATTTCATTATTTTAATTGTTTCATTGATAATTAGTGAGAATTATGATATTAAATATCAAATTTGCATAATTTAATATTAGGTAGAAATATGTACAAGCTATTGGGTTTTCTGTGGTTTTACCATATTTTCTCGGTATGTAGTTATAAAATAATTCATGAATTTAAAATTTCACAAACTTGAATGAGTAATCATGTAATTATCTAAGATTTATATATTTTATTTAAATACAAGTGGACGTCATGCGGTTTAACCCGCGTAGTTTCCGTTCCCGTGTAATTACAGGAATATAAACTATGTTATCAGGGGATAGTGCAGCTTCTCAACGGTGAAATAATTTTTCAAATCGGCCCAGTAGATTTTAAGTTTATTCGTTATATATAAAAATACAAATGTTTTCTCTTTCACCGGTGTAGATCTCGTTAGAATACAAGGATAAAATGTAGTCTATGCTACCCGGGGATAGTGGGATACTGTAGCTTCCAAATGGTGAAACAATTTTTTAAATCGTTCCAGTAGTATTTAAGTTTATTCATTACAATCAAAAATACAAATGTTTCCTCTTTATAATATTAGTATAGATAAATCTGTGGTCAAATTAGTCGAGTTGAATCATTAATATAAACTAAAATGATTTAAAGCATTATTACAGTTCAAGGTGTTGAGAAATTTGGAAACGAAGAAATAAGTGTTTGTAGATAAGGGTACCGAGAACTAGATGATTGAGTTGGGCAGAAGCCACGTTTAATTTTCGAGTGAATTGGAAATTTAATTTTTAATTCATTTCGATTTGTTTTCGGGTAGTAAAACCTAAATAACAATTTTTTAATCTTTTTCAACATTTTGGAATCACGATTCTAAAATTATGCTCTAAATTAAAAACTTGTGAATCTTAACAACTCTTCATTAATTGTTATAAGAAAATAACTCAACAGTTGCGTTTCATTTTCAAATCAAATCAAATTTTTTTTACATTTTTATTTTCTTCATATTACTTGAAGATTTTTCGTTTAAATACAGCACACAATGTAGAAGTTTTATTTTATTTTAAAAGTGACAAAATGTTTTTTGCAACATGTGATTTAAACCATTAAATTATTCACTAAAGTATGATTTAATAATAATTATATGCCATAAATGTGTAAAACCGATAACAGTGTCAGTAACAGGTATCATACATCAAATTTAAATTACATTTTCAGCCAATTTTTTTAGCTCTAAATCTTTTTATGATAACAATTTATGATTCTCATTTTATTTTGTAAGAAAAAGTTGGTATAACTCTCAAGGCTACAGAATATTTATTAGAACACAAAAAAAAACTTACCGGAGTTTGAATTAGCTTATAATCAGATTATGTTATTTAATATAATACCTTTGCAAAGAGTTACTTACGAAGTATATAATTGTAATCTTAACACTGAGTAAAGGGTGTAAAAAAAATATCGGGGCACTAGAATAACTCAAATTTATTAATAACTTTAATAAATTTTAGGAAAAAAAAATTGTATTTTTTTTTTCTGGCTTTAGCTATTTTCAGCTATATAGCCATTATCCAAAGGGGTTTATTATTATTATTATTAAACAACAACAGTACACAGTAATGCTAGGTGGTCACCCATCAAAATACATATTGTGACTGCTGTTGCTTAACTTTATTAATTGGTCTAAGCATGTCATTACGTTACGTCAGTCCGGGGTCAAATTGTATGTTAAAATTAAAGTGTTTAAAATCGGACTAATTAGTGATCTTGAATCGCCATCTCAAAAATCAATTTTAACCTTCAAATAACTTTTAGACTCAATTTTTTCTAGTTTATGAACTTATTCATTTTCCAACGCAAAATTTTGTGCTCGATTCGTTTCCAAAAAAAGTATTTATTTGTCTAGTACTCATACTGTCACTAGATAATACCAACTTTAAATGATTTTCAAAACATAACTCTGAACTGTCAACTTTATTTTTTATTTATTTTTTAATTTCAATATAAATAAATAAATTATTTCGTTAGAAAAAAAATTTAATATTATAAAAATATTTTTTATATTTATTAATGTTCAATACCCTTTTGTTGTTATATACCATTAAAAACGCTAGTTACTATTTCAAATTGGCACGCTTACGGAGTCACCATTTTTTCCATAGTGAATATGGAGGAGAGAGATAGAAGCCACATGTCAATATTGAAAAATTAATTACATGGAAAGTACGTAGTAAATTATTCTGAAATTTTTTCAACGATATTTGGGATATAGTTCTATCAATTTAAAAGTGTTTTTTGCGGGGTCAACTTTGCCAATTTTCTACAAACCTTCCATTTCCGGTATTATCGAACAAGGACACTCAAGAGCTCGTATATTTTTGCTAAACTTTAATTAATTACATCGCTTAAACGGTGTGGTAAAAAAATCTGATTTTTTTCTATGGGTGTATTTAATTATAATCTTTCGAATAAACACAAAAAAATATTGGGTTAACTTTAAGTCATTTGGGTACCAAACAACCTTAAATAACCATGAAAGTCTGATCACTTTTTTCTAATATCAAAACTTTTTTTGCTATCATTTTAAGAGTTATTTAGATATCTCGGACTTTTTTTTTTTAGACACTCAGTATATATCTTCTTAACAATAAGTAATGGATACGATCAATCTAATTATTTACTTAGTATCCGGCGTGTTCAATGTTATTATTTCTATTGTTATTGATGTATTGATTTTATAAATAGTATATAATTATTATTCCAAATGTCTATACTTTTTCAATTCTAATATAATTAGTTTTTCTCAGTGTATTATAATACATTTTAATCAGCGATTTGCTTCTTATTACGAAGAGTTACAAATCTTGATGGGGGAAATCTTGCACAAATTTTTTGGATAGACTTTTTAAGATTAAAAGCTTTACGTCATTCTGTAAAAAACGTTAAAATTGTCCAAAATCTAAAATCACCAAAAAGATGTATGCTGCTGTTGCTAAGTTTTTAGGATAATTAAGATCTACAAAAATCAAAAATAACATTTATTTTATGATTGGTTGACTAGTTTTCGATATAGGTATCGTTTGAAGTTTGACCTCCAGATTGTATTTTAGGTGATATATCGAAAACTACGAATCCAATCGTAAAATAGATGCTATTTTTGAACTTAAAAGTCTAACTACCTGTATAGACATAAATTTATCGAAATCGGAAGCAGAAAAAATTTGTTAGAAATATCCATTTAACGATTCAATACCTTGTTTCTGACATATAACCTAAAATCCAATCCGGCGACAAATATTCCTGGCAAATTTCAAGCGATATGTCAAAAACTAGCTATACATTCCATTTGTAAAATAACTATCATTTTTACTAGACCTTTATTATCCTATAATACATAAAAACAACCTTTTTTTTATTTTTCAGTCTTGCAAATTCACAAAAAGTGTAAAATTACAAAAAATAATCACAAATAGCTTTCTTTTCGAAATTAGTGAGGTTAAAAACACCAAGTACGAATTTTTTAGCCTTTTTGACGGAAATCATTCCCTGCGATCAAATTGTTCTTCACTTATTTTTGCTGTTCCTTTATTGAAACATGTGATTTTTGTTAAATGATATTTGTGACATAGAACAAATTCTTATCAATCACTTTTATGAAAATAAAGATATAAAAATTCGTAAAAAAGTTTTATGAGTAGGTACTTAAAAATTTTTGTTAAAAACATTACTGTTAACTAAAAAAAATAATATAACAAAATACTAAGAAATAATGTTATTTCTTATAACTGGTGGGGATTTTGTAAGATTCAAGAATTTGATTTCATACCTTTCAAAATTAGTATCACAAATTCAATTGCAATACAACGTATTAGTATATTATTACTATATGTTTATATTCTGTGTACAGTGAAGGTGTTTTTTTTTTCGCGTTTATTGAATGGTAAATAACCTTTGATTTAATTAGTTAACAAGTTATGAGTCTTATAATTTGATGATTATATAAGATGTAATTAATATTTTGAGATAAATTGATATTTTGGTATTTACTGATATTATCAAATGATGTAGGTATTGTTTATTGGAAGATGATGTTTAAGATTTAAACAGTTTATTGGAAGATGTTTTAGCCCGGTTTAGCACATTTTTTTTGTATTTAATTAACAAGTTAATTTTAATTATAATTCGATCATTAACAGTATTTATTTAAGGAAACTGAAAACCTGTCACAAAATAAATGGTATTTAAGGTTTTCAATAAAAATCAGACTCTTTTCCAAAGATATTTCGAAAAAGAAGATTTGGACAAAAATTTAAGGACTTTTAACGACAAGTTCTATGGTGACATTTATTTTGAACTAAGCAATAACTTTCAATTAGAGATAAATTGATTGGATTTGGAATAAGACGTTTATGGGTTTCGTTCTTATGAATTTGAGATTAATGTGTTCCAAAATAGATATTTGGATTTTTGGAAACACAGTTAAAAATTTTATGTAAAATCTACAAAATTTTGGTGTTGACGGTCGGAACGAAATTTTGATCAACGCAGAAAAGTTTGAATTTATGACGGTATTGAATTTGACAGTGAAATTTTTTTGTTAATTGATAGATTTTGTGCATTGTGTATACAAATTTTTTTAATTTCTTATTGAGTCCAAATTTATCAAATATTTCTTTCTTTTTGGTTGCTTGTCAATCGCAACATCAAGATGTTCCTATTAATCACGATATTATTGTGAACTGATTTGTTAGTTTCGATTCTAATGATATTGTGAGATACTTCCGGGTCTCTGTTTGCCATCGACAAGTATTTAGCATAAATCGGATGTACATTTTATAAATTTTACCCATATATAAAATTTTCTATAACATTAAGCTAACGAAAATAACCAAATCTTTTTTGCGATTTTCTATAAAAATTTTCGCCCCTAAATATCCAGAAAAATCGCTTTTAACAAAATTCAAACCACGAATGTATAACTATATCATATATATATATATAATATTTTTAGGTAGGATATACATATAAAATTTCATCAAAATCGGGTGAATGATACTCGATACATCGGCATTTATATGCAAAAACCTATTATCATGCATATTTACTTAAATAGCTTTGTCTATGTAATGGCTTGGCCGATCGTGTTAAAATTTGGATATGATGTAAACAAATATATTTTTACATTTTTACCATATAAAATTCACTGTGGGAGTAAGTTCATTTTTTTCGTGTTTTCCCTTTTCGATTAATTTAATACCTCAAAAGTGTTTGTAAAATTTCCTCCCTGGCCTTAGAATTCCTCAGAAGTTTGTCCCATGCTGGTCTATCAGAGGCGATAGTGGACCAATTTCTGACATTTAAGATGTTAAAGTCAGTCTCCAAGTTGTATCTTCAGCTTGTATCTTTTAGTTCGACCTCTGTGTCTACTTCCAAATGGATTAGTAAAAAGAACGTTTCTAGCAGATCGTGTTGCATCCATTTTTGCGATATCTCCAGCCCAACTAACTCTTTTAAGTTAATTTATTTGACAACATCCATATCATCAAATAAATTGTATAGTTCAGAGTTAAGTCGGCATCTCCAGGTTCCATTTTTGTTGTTGTCTCAAAAAATAATCCTTAACTATTTGGGGGTGACAATTCAAATTTATGAAGATTGGCATTTAAGTGGAAAAAAAGGAAGTTTCGAGCGCTACATCCTCGAAACCGAATTGATAGGTGAAATGTTTCGAAAATGGAACCATCTTGAACACTTGCACAAATGTTTTCTCAAAAATTATAAAGTGACGAACAAAACGTTGGCATATATAAAAATTTAGAAATTGAAGCAAAAATTGTTTTCATTTTTTTAAAAAGGAAAACAATATTTTCGATATTGATAATTGGAATTAAATAGAAATTTCCAATTCAATCCTATTAAATTCCAAGGAAATCCGATTAGATTTGAATTGGATTCAACGGGAATTAAATGAAAATTTCCTATTCGTTTTAAAAAGAAAAAATATCCAATTAAAACCAATTCAATCCGATTAAAACACCTATTCAAAATTTTGAATTAGCTTTAATTCTATTAAATTGGTTTTAAATGTAAATCATATTTCTAATTGAATCTAATTCATTTCTGATTAAATGGGATTCTATTGGATTTAATCGGACATTTTTATTAGGGTAAATTTAAAATATTGAAAGTAATAAAAGGGCAATGATCATTTTATCGAGACATGTTTTTTCACGGTATCTTACTTTTCACCTGCTAATGGAATGTTTCTAAATTATAGCAAACATTACATATTCGTATCAGAAAAATTCCTAAACAATCTGTGTTATTAAATTTGTAGTCAATAGCTTTATGTATATGAAAGCATTTAAAATATCTGATACAAACGCTAGACTGCCTCTATATACAAATTAAAATGTTAAGATCAAATAGCACCAAATCTCAACATTATAATAATTTAAGAAAATATTGTTCTAACTTCGAGATGTTAGGCCTACTTGAATACTTCTCCAGTGTAGTTAGCTCTAAACCTATGCACAATATTTGAATAGTTTTTGTTTTATCATGCAGCCAAATATCTCTACATTTTTACATTTTCAGAAGTCAAAAAATTTTGTTGTATTATTCCGCACCATTTTATTCTGAAATGGTTGACAATCCATACTTCTCTTCCGAATACCTTTCTCGTTAACTACTTAGACTGGAGTTCTCAGCGGCAGTTTGATTAATTAAAAGAAAAGGGGGCGATTGGTTGATCACACTGTCGTCGCTTGGATAAGAACGAAGTAACCAGGTCTACTAATAATATAATTGTCAATTTGTTCTAGAAGGCATCTGTGCTTCAGATCATGGAATATTCTCAAAGAAGGCACAGAGGACCAAAAGGTCTGGGTTCAAATAACGCGATTGCGGTTTCCCTCTTAAAATACTCTACTTCCTTTTGTACGAAACGTTTACAGGTTGGCTATTGCGATTCATTCCGATCTCAACTCACTTGGAAGGCAGGATTTAACTAGAAGTACTCCTGTATTGTGTTAGCCGGCTCAGTGGCCAAGTGAGTAAAAGCACCCATTTGAATATTTAGACTGGGGGTTGAGATTTCTAATCCAGACACCGGCAGTTAAATCAATTTTTTTTAAATGATTTTTTTTAATTTTTTTGGGCGTTTGGTTGATCACATTGTCGTTGCTTGGATAAGAACGAAGTAACCAGCTCCATCCATTACAAAATAAAAATATAATTGTCGCCTTGTGCCTTCAGAATGGAGTGTTCTAGAAGAGGGTACAGGGTACCAAAAAATCTAGGTACAAGGGACACGTTTCTGGCTCCTCTCTTAATATACTCTACATACTCCAGTGTTATATATATGTTTTTTTTTTGTATATAGAGGTGGAAATAAAATGAGATGTGCAATAGAAAGTCATTATACTTTCTTCTTCAGTAATATGAAGTTAGAGAATATAATTTAAAAATTTGATAACATTGTAACCTAATGTGTAGAATCAGAGCACTATATAATATATACACCCAGTGCCTTTAGTAAGCATTATTATCAAACCATCCAGGTAGAAATCCTTATACACTTGTTTTGATGCTACAATATTGTAAGCTATCACGTGGTGTTTATCTGGTAAATAATAATAGTCGATATATGGCTTGACTCGAGTAAATGTATTAAGAATTCTAGATAATAAAAGGACTTTGAAAAGTATAGGTAATTTTGTTTCAATTTTACTGCAAGTAAGTTTTCTAAACGTTGTTATTATTTTCGTCTATTTTTTTAATGAGCAATCTTATTAATTTTTGGCCGTATTTTTATCATAGAATCTATAACCTAGTCTTCTTTTTTTTTGATTCTTTTATTTACCAGACCAATATTCAAATATACATGGCATTTTTAAATAAGAACCTAGTCTTCATGTCGAATAAAAAATAACAAGAAATTAAAGTAATCTTTTTTTCAAGGAATAAATCATTTCAAATAAAATACCATATTTGACAAACTCCTAAAGTGATTGGCGGGTATTAACTATCAATGAGGTGCATTAAGTTACACAATTTAAAAAAAAAAAAAATTAAAGCGCTTGAAAAACCTTGTCTCAAAATTCCTGAACACTGAATTGCACATTTTTCAGTGCCCTATTTCAATTCAGCAGGAACGGTTGTCGTTTGTAGTATCTCATCTTTTGATATTAATCCCTACAGCACAGTTATTTGTGATAACTCCATTCTTTATGATTAAAGTTTTTTTTTTTTCTGGCTTCAGCTACTTTCAGCTATATACCCATTAACCAAAGGGTATTTTTATTATTATTATTTTTATACAAAAACAGTACACAGTACTGCTAGGTGGTCACCCATCCAAAAACAGATTATGACTACTGTTGCTTAACTTTATAGATTGGTCTAAGCCTGTCATTATGTTACGTCAGTCCGGGGTCATGATTAAAGTTAAACATAAATATTTTCATTTTTAATCAAAGTAAAATAGAAAATATAGGGAGTTCATGCTAAGTTTTCGGCGCCATAGTTGTAAAAATATAAACCACTCATATTTACAATCAGCTGATTATTTTCATAGACTACAAAAAATCGTTAAATTTAAATGATTCAGTGTTATGAAACACTCAATCTAAAATAAATTTTATATCTATGATTTGTAATTCTACATAATTCTTATTTTTACCGGTAGTTAGAGTCTTGTCTTAGCATGAATGTGTCCTATATAGATCAATCAACATTAAAATAAAATGTGACAAAATCGACCACATAACCGTTGCATACCAAACCTGTCAAAAATTCGCTATGTAAAAAAATGAAACAGATGCTTCCCAAATAGTTCATTACGTGACAGGATTGTTGTACATATAAGGATTATTATACATCGAACAATACGATCACGTATATAGGATGTTATGATGATTTATATTTATATAATAAATGTTGCGTGCTGTTTGCTGCATATGAGGTTGCACATTTTCACAAAAATAATTGCATAGCTATGAATAGTAACAATATCTCCTTTATTACTCAAATGTTAATATTTTTCTCTCGACTTTAATTCCCAACAAATTTTCGATAATAATTGTAACATACACCAGTGAAAATATCAAGTAATACAGTCAATTTTTAGACATTCCTTTATTTTTCTTGGTCCATAAACATCCGCACCAGATAAACTGCGGGCCCCCGACCCATTTTATCTGGTACGGATAAAATGGGCATACTATAATACAGGCATACACAAACTCAGATATCTCTTTTTTTGGTGCTGAGGGCTCAAAATTTATCAATTATAAGTTTTGATAATATTTGAAGCTCTTGTTATTGAGTGGAAAATTTATGATTCAAATTTTTCTTGTTGCACGTTAATGACCTTGGAGTATATAAATATTATATGGTTGGGTAATTCCATGGATTAGTATAGGATTAAAAATAAAATGCATAATAACTATAAAATAAAAATAAAATGTAGATATAACACACCTAAAGCTTTTTATTTTATTTATTCATTCCATATTTATAAAAAGCAAATTGTGTTTTAAAAGTTTTGAATAAGAAAAAAAAAACTATTCATCTTTTAATAAAATACTATTTTTCATCAGTGTGTTTTATCTCCGAAACAATTGCATATTTCATTGTCTGTATATTTTTGCTGCAGAGCTAATAGGAGTTCTAAGACACTGAATCTTCCAGGTGTTAGTATGGATTAAAGATTATAAAGTTTTTGATAATCAGATGATTTTAGTTACATTAGTCAAATATTGCCTTATACAACTCTAAATCTCTGTGAGATGTAGACACAACTGGAAAATAAACAAAAAATCGAATCTTCCTAGCATGCATGGAAAAAGGGTATCCTGGGACGGTTCTACACTTTCTGTTGCCCGTTGCAAAAGTGGCGTTATTCTCTCCTCCGTCTTCAAATCATATGACATCTATCATATAACTAATTTTTTTGGCCACTGGAGCCCTCTAATAATTGGGGCTCGAATTAGTATGCCTCCACTACTCCAATAGATCCGTCGCTGAGTATTGTTGGAGATTTTCCTTAAACGGGAGGGGGATGCCTTATACAAATTAAAGCTTCCTTATTTCCCCTAATTATATTATTTTATTTCACATTATTTGAAACAAACCACATCTTTTTTGTATGTATAGAAAAAAGTTGGCATCTTGGAAATTTTTTCAAAGGTCTCTAAGTGAAGGATTCCGAGTTTCAGACCCGGACATTCTATATCTAACATCTAGAAGATTTCTACAAGTTAAATGACGTGAATGGAGACTTGATTGTCTTCCAGGCACAACCTACAAGTTGGATCGTCTGAGATTTCCAAATTATGAAGTTGATATGTCAACCGACAGTTGTCAGAAGACCTACTGTTCTTCTCAACTGCACCCTGGTTTGTTTCAGTCGGGAACAGTTAAATAGTTTAGCTGTGGTAATACACAACTTAGTCTGTTGCATGCTATTCGTGAAGTCCCAGTAATCAAGGTACGCTTGTCGAAGCCAATCCTTAATAACGGATATCATAGAGCATCTTGCAATAGGAATAACATGTTTAACCTAGAGGGGTGTGTGTAACAATCCTTCACGCGCTACTCATATATACGCACATATAATTTAATATATTCTCATATATTTTGTACACAGATTTTTAATTAATTTTTTTTCTGTATTGTTTCAGATTTAAGAGACATGTTGTAGCAATTAATTCAAATAAAATATACCATAGGAATATTGAAATCCTTTGGTCGAAGTTAGTGACCGCTTCACCAGCATGGCTTTTATTTTAAAAGTATGTTATTCAAAAATAATTTTTTTTATCGTATATTTTATGTATAAATTTTAATTATATAACTTTATTATTTATTTATTTTTTTTACAATTAAAATACTTATAAAAATTATATAACATAAAGAATGTTTGCTAAAAAAAACAATTTTCGATTAATCGCGGAAAACTTTTCATAAAAAGTTATAGAAAGTGATTATATGGTGTAACCGATAGTCAATTAAGACCTTGTTTTTTCTAACTATAAAGTATGGAGCTATTGCTTTATGTAAAATAGACAAAAATACTTTTGAAGTCTTAGAATTTTTTGCTAAAAATGTTTTTTTTTTCGTTCTATAAGATCGAAAAACAGTCAAAACACGTGATATTTAAATATAGTTTACACAGCTTTTACTGAAATTTTTTTAGTAATTTAAAAAAAATTAAAATATTCATCAAGAAGCATTCAATTTTTCAGTACAAATACCTCAAAAAATACTTATCCAAATATCATAGCGTTTGGATAAGTATCTTTTCAGTTATTTGTACTGAAAAAATTAAAGAAATACAATGTATAATACTTGTTATTTTATTTGTGTATTTTTTATGAAATTTCCACTAAATGGAATTATTCAATAAAAATTCTCAATCGTTCGTTCTGAATAAATAAACATTTCGAACTTTTTTTTCGATTTGTTAATTTTCAAAAAACATTCTGTATAATTTTATTAAGTAATATCGCATGTTGTATTTGGTTTTTCTTAAAAAGTTTTCTAAACTAATAAACTAACATAAATTTCAAAACAATGATATTACGATTATTTTTTTAAGGAAAATACAAAGAAAAAAAGGAAATGTGTTCAGAAAGTAGAAAATATTCTTCCTTTCATTAATTATAATATTATTTTTTAAAATAGCATATCTGGTTTTTTAATATATATTAAATTACTGCCGTATATAAATAAAATCTGATGTGAACACTATGTGGTGGGTTCTTTATACAGACAATTAAGACAGAATTATTGGAATAAAATCTTTAATGCAAAAGTTAAAGAATTTCCAGAATTGTATTATGTGGTGACCTGTCTACTTTCAAGATTATTTTGTGTCAAACTTGAAAATTTGTAATAAAAAAATGTAAAAAGGTATATTTTAAGTGGTGTTGTGTTTTTAATAGAGACCTCTATTGGCTCTATAGTAAAAGAAAATCTCTAATGAAATATAAATTGTATTTTTATAACAAGATTAATTGTCTGATTCTATAACATAGATATTTTTAAAAACTTTTCTATCCTTAACAAAAAACGCTTCTAACGATTTTGCTGAAAAGTCATTCAGTTTAAATTTACGTTATTAGGGGACGAATGAAAGTGATTATTCTTCGATATCAGCCTTTGTTTTCGAGAAAATCGAGGCGAAATATTGCGAACGCACATACGTACACATACAGATATCTTTCTAAAAAATTTGGATTTAGGTTTTAGTTACCTTGAAACGTAAAGATATTTCAAAATTTTGAATTCAGAACGAAATTTCAAAAAAGACAAGAATTTCCCACTGGGAAGTTAAAAAGATATCCAATGATAGATTTATTTGGTACAAACTATATAAAAGTAGAAAGTTAATAAATATGTATAATTGATTTAAAATTTACGTTTTTCTAATTTTCCATTTTCATTTTTATTAAAATTTTATTATATATAATTTATCAGATTAATACTTTTAAGTACTCTAAAACATGATATCGTTATATTTCATTAATCTTCATTTTATGAATACTTTTAGATGAAAAATCTAAGGTCAGTGGAAATAATGTCTAATATAGTTTCTGGAGTCTTAATTAAAAAGATAGTTTTAATTTTTACTTAAGAAATGTTTTTTAACGACAAAATTTTCGACAGGCCCATTATTTTTATGTCAAAATTGTGCATCCCAAATGTTATTACATTTGGATACTTATTATTTCAATTAAATCTCCGCGAAAATTGAAAACAAGCAATGTATATTATGTTAGAGATTGTCTTTATTTAGAGCCTATACGTATCGTACATAGTACGTGGAAGGTACTTTTTAATCTATTGATGCGTCACGAGTAGCTAATATTTTTTATAAAAGATTCGTATTCTAGAAAATATAACAACTATTTGTTCATTTTTTTGCATGTAAATTGCATAGTAAATGTCAAACAAAAGTTATTAATAATTATCACAAAAATGACAGTTAATTTTAGTTATTTGGTTGAAAATTGTTAGAATGATCGAATTAATTTTAGTAGTAATTATTTTAAATTGTAAATATAAACAATTATTTATTTAAATTTAATTTTGAGAAATTTCTTTAAACAATTCACAGACTTTTGTATATGCTTGATAAAGTAGTATGTCATAACCATAGAAACGAAAAAAACTGCCCATAGAGGTCTCTATCCATAACATAACTCATATTAAATATTGTAGTTCCATAAGAACATATCAGATTCTTTTATCTAAACTTTTTACATATCCATTTCATCAGTTAAAAACAATTTGTTAAAAAAAAAACTAAGAATTCACTACTTTCTAAATACAATTCGTTATTAAATCATGTAGAAAATTTGATCTACTTTTTAATTTGTGTAGGTAATTAAAAGAATTTTATATATTGGGTGTTGTTTTATTAATCATATTGGGTGTTGGGATAAAAACTATATGATTCTCCCTATAGATATTTAGAAAATGCAGGCCGAACGCCGCACCAGTGCCTCAGGACTGCGTCCCATGAGACCTGCACTACATCAACATCAGTTTGACGACGCTGAGAGCCCATCTGCTCCGATAGTAGTGAATAATTATCATCACTACCATCAGATAGCTCATCAGATTTATCCAACTGGTGTTTCTGAGTATACAGGTACGTATTATTTAATCACTTATTTAAAAAATATTTATCCCATTTAAAGATGAATATTTACGAGGATATGGGGATGAAAAATATGATGTTTTTACCTCTACATTTTGAGAGTATGCCAAAAGATTCTTCATAACGATTATTTGACCGTGAACCAGCTAATTTTCTCTAATGTGTGCATTATATTTAAAAATATTAATCCACAAACAATGGCCAATCTAGAAACACAATACTACTAATGGACACAGAATTTCGTCGTGTTGTCCGAGTAAATTGTAATTTGGATATGAGATGGATTTTTTCTATATTTTAATCATATAAAATTTTCTGTACCATTAAGCTAAATAAGCTTATTTCCGAATATATTTGTTATTTCAAGTATAATATTAGATTTACATTTATTAAAATTACTTAAGGGGTTACATGGGTTTCGTCGGGTAAAAAAAGACCTATTTTCAATTTTTTTTTTTCTATGTAAAAAATTATTTATTTAATTCAAACTTTTTTCTGTCTTATAGATAAATATTTAAAGAATAATTTCTGAAATTTTCAAAAAAAAAAAATTAAAACTCCTCCTTTGTGACGTCATTTCCGGTGACCCCTCGGGAAAAAAGTGCGTCCGCGTTGTCAGCATAACTCCTTACAAAATCATTTAAAATGAAAAAACCAAAATATGTGTTTTAGTTAAGACTATAAACTCGTGCTTGGACGAAGGAAAGAAAAAAAAAAGTAAAAATTGGAATTTTGGCAGACATTTCTCCAAAAAAATGAAAATTTCGGTCAAATTTGCTTGACATTTTGTTTTTTTTTAAATAGTTGTAATTGAAAAAAAAAAAATTCCTTCGTCCAAGCACGAGTAAATTGTATCTCGAACACCTGTGTAAAATTTCATCAAGATCTTGAGTAGTTTTCGAGAACATTTGACAGCCGACTTTGAAAACACGGTTCCGAGAAAAACGCGTTCAAAGTTTTGAGTAGCAATAAAAGTGGAAAAAAAAATGTTTTTTACAGTAAATCGTCGATTCCTGGGCCATAAAGTAAAGATCCTGCAGCAGTTGCAATGTCCAGTTCATCCTTTTGCTCCTGTCGATGACGAATTCTGGCTTCGCGAGTCTCGTTCGCAGCTGCTCACTATACCTGAGGCGCGCTGACCCTTCTATACCTGACTTGGAGCGCACACCTTCCAAAGGCTGTATCTCCAAAACTATTATTCGGATCGACTTGACAATTTAGGACAATATTCTTGAGATGTTGTAGAAATTAATGAACCAAAAAAAAAATCGATTTTTTGAACCCACGAAACCCATGTAACCCCTTAAGAACAAATACTTGATAAACATCTATTGTGATAATTAACATTTTTGACATAAATTTTGGTTTTGGAAAAATATAGTAACTAGTGGCGACGTGGAGGAACAGCACCATGTGTATGGGCCAACGGCGGCAAGTGAGTGTCATCCAACCGCTCCAAAGCTGACCGCCCCCATACGAGGACAACCGCCATTGCTGTATCCAGCATTCCACCGGCAGGTGCAGTATCGCTCCAGCAGGCGCCAGGTTAGTGATGCGACGCAGGAAAAAATACAAGAGGACGATGAGGCCACTCTCAGGGAGTTGCTTGTGAGGTAACGTCCTCCACTCCGACAAATTCATCAGCTCTCTCACGTACATTGTGCTATATCGAATTCAGTCAGATTAATATTAATTAATTAATTAATTACTAAAAATTGCGATTATTTCTCTCTATTTTTTGAGTTTTTTTTTTTTTAGAATTATACTTTCTGTTATTAAAATGAAGTAGGTATGTTCCCTCAATTTAAGTGAATATTATAGAGTTGTAAAAATGATTTTTCATATTTTCATCTCATACCTCCTCATAACATTTTTTTCGATATTAGGATTCAGGCCGTTGTTCTATTGAAAATCATTTTATTTAATATTTTTATCTATTAAGGTCAACAAATGTTATTTAAAAACTTTTTTATATTATTTGCATACGTAACCGTAAAGTTACAATTAATGAAAATGGGTATCACATTTAAAGGTCACTGCATCATAACGCGAAAAATAATGGGCCGTTGACTGCTATGATCAGATTTCAACGACATACATTTTAAATGCACTAAATTGAAGAGAGATTATAAAAAAATTTATTGTTTTCGAGGATAATTTAAAATAGAATATGAATATCGTATTCCTAAATGGTTGGTTTGCGATCAACAGCTTTATAAACTTTGAGGTTTGAGCTATGTATGGAAACTTCCCAAAATTGATTCTAAAAAATGATTTAATTTTGCAGTGCAACCAAACAGATGGTAAGATTTATTTTTAGAGATTTTTAGGAATTAAAATTTCTTCTTATCTATGAAAGGAATAACATTTCGTAAGTTATAATCGATATCAAGTCAATATCTAGTAATATTTAACTCTTAAATATATCCAAATCACCGACTCATTTTTATTTCATAGCGTATCGAATGACTAAAGTAGCTCTGATACACTTTGTAAAAATGATTGTATATTTTTATGAGTCCCATGGGTGACTTTATAGCCAATTATTAATCTATGTCATGAATATTCTGGGAGTTCGAATAAATAAATATAATATTTAAAGTCTTTGGACAGTTATTAACCTCATTCAAATCATATATAAAATTTCTTGAATATCTGATTCAAATTACTCAATGTCGAAAACTTTTCAAAATTATAAAATGGAATTTTGTGAAATTTTGTAGATTAAAATCGGTTAATTGATTTCGGTTTTTAAAAAATTGAAAATATCTTCAAAAATTGGATTTATTGTGTTGAATACCCATTTAATCGTTTGAGGTAAACGCATGCAGCCCTATTTTAGAGAAATGTTGTAGACACGATTGCACAAATATTACCAAGAATACAAAATTTAACACGGAAATCCTGCTGTGGAATCTAATACAACGCAAGTTTCAATGTTAAAATTAAGTCTAAGTTTACTTATATGACGCTCTATTTAAAAAATAAATAAAAAACTAATTAACGTCGAATATTATAAAATCCCCCAATAAAATTAATTCTTTTCACAAAGAAAATACAAAATATTTGAACTATAAAAATGACACCGTTAATTTTACAACGGGTTTTCTCTTTCGTTGATAACAATATGGAGCTTATCATTCACACATATAGCTCTCAAAATCAATAAAAATAACAATAAAAATTTGTTACCTCTGCAAATAATAATATAGATCCATTCTATAAAAAAAATATTCGTTAATTTTAATATATTTTTTTTTAATTCATTTTAATTTTTCTATTTTTCGCAGAAAGTATAATTTTAAAAATATAATATATTTTTTCAAAATTTTTCAATCATCACAATTTTTTTCTTGAAAGTTTCGAGCAATTATAAAATATTTATTTAAAAAAATTTTATATGAAAATCAAAATAATGATATTTATTGCTCGAAATTTTTTCAAATATAATTGGCCTTTAATATAATAAACAAAAAAAAAAAAAAAATTTTTTTAATCGCAGCTATATATAACATTTGTTCTATGTTTTCTAACAGCCAAACAGAATTGGCCATTTTTTCAAATTAGGAGTGAGTTTGGATGTTTTTTCATCGCTTCTTGCATTTCTTTAATCTTATTACAAAATAATTCAATTTTGTTTTTATAAATAAAAGGTTTAAGATTAATTTTAATAGTAAATTTAGTTTTTAGAATATTGGAAGCTAATAATTTTTTAAGCCTTTATAGATTTTTTTGCTCAGTTTTTTTATTATTACGAGTATTTTTGTCTTTTTTGTTTTGTTTTTTCTTTCTCAAGAAAAAACGGTTAAACCGATTTAGCTAAAAACTTACGTAATTCCTCAATAGATTGTAATTACGCGGTTCCACGTGAATATCATCATTTACTTTCTATATAATCAAGACGAAAAATGTGTAGATGCGGTTAAAATTTACACAATTCACGTAATAGTGAAAATAGTAAACTAAATCCCTGTTAAAGTTACGAAAATTACTATTCGAATTAATTTACATGGAAAATTGCCATTAGAAAGAATTTATTTTCAAGTAAAATCATTCATTCATATATGAGTTTCAATTTCGATAAAAGAAGTTTACACAACTAATTTTTAAGTTTAAGAAATTAGTTTGTATTTTTCCAATGTCAACTTTCTATAGCACATATTTATATTCGAGTATTCTTCAAATAAACTGAATATTTCTTAAACTGAAAATTCTATATAATTGAAAAACTGAACTGTTATCTATAAAGTTAACCATAACGTAACCTAGCTTGACATTTCATAGTGCAGTAATTTTTTTTGTTTAAATGTCAAAGTCAAAAATAATTCTTAAACCATTTTATTTAAAAAAGAATACAATCAAAAATCAATTAAGATTATACCAAAAACAAAAGATAGTTTTTCAAAACATTAATAAAAGTTAATTGAAATAGGTTAACTGATAAATATATTATATTAATAATCTTGTTCAATTTTTAAAAATTATTAATATATTATACAATTAATATATTATTAAAAATAATTAAGTGTACTAATTGGCAAGGATGTATACTCGCAAAATTTTTTTAAAAAACAAAAAAAGATCAGTTTTGAAAATCTAACCTTAAACAATATTAGATACGTAGCATAAATATTTTAGTTGCGTGAAGTCTATAGAGGTTAAGCCGGTTTTGTTTTTCCATTTAATTACTGAAAATTATATACTAATCTTATTAAATGAATTCTGAAATTTTAAATCGCACTTTTATTTAGCAAATTACTTAAAACAATTGAAGTTTAATAGAACATTTTCCGCATGATGTTTTAAAAAGGTATCAATCGCATGACAAATAATGAATTTATACCTTTTACGTAGTACCATCATAGAATGTGTTTTTCTATAAATTGGAATTTTTTCATTACGGCATGATAAACTGTACAGGAGATAATCTAAATTGTAGGGATTTTATATTTTTTAATAATTTTTATACTATATTCTGTTCTAATTCGCGTGGCACTCTGTATACACTTTTTAGTTGATCTCTTCTTACGTCTAGCAAATATTTAAATTAATCGATTCATATTTGTTGTGAGACAATTTGCATTAGGTACCACTTTCAAACATTTTTTTTTTCTAAAAAATTACTAGCAATCACGAAATCTTAATACTTACTATTTTTTTTTATAAATACTTATTTAAGCTATAAATAATCATCATTAATTTAAATTTAAATTTGCCATTAGCTAATCTAAATAATAAGCTGACGGATTAAAAGATAGAGTAGTATTTTTTGAAATTTGTAATTCATCTTTGATAACTATATATTGCTTAAAGCTGTCGTCATGATGACTACAACATTGTAGTCGAAACACGCATTTATTTTACAAAAATTAATCTATAAATTTGACGAATTGATCGTTTTAAATTTTAAGTACTGAGAATTCTTTTTAATGGTAATTTTAATATTTTATTGTCAGTCAAATTTATAAATAAAAATCCATAAAAAAAATAGAACAATAAAAAAAAAAAAAAAAATTAAAATAAATTTTATTTTGCATTTTAGACATTTGTTATTATATGCAAACATTTTTCACAAACAACATAAAGTTTGCATGCAAAATATAATTGATTGATTTTATGCCTCCTAGAAAGGTATAAACCATATAGAATTTTCCATTTAATAGTCGAATCAATATTTGTTTACATTCTAAATATATACTGTACATTTGTTGAAATTACTTACATACACATACAGTACACTACAGTACAGGGTCACCAAAACCTACTAACGGAATCAGTAGCGACATTAGTCGTCGGCGACACCCCCTCCCATACCTCTCCTGTGGTATTATTACAAACAAATTTGTTTAAGTTAAAAATTTAGCTTTACGTATTCAGAGTAGTAATATTTCCCCGAATCATTTCCTTTTTCTACATCATTAAATCATCTGACACAAAACTTCGAGACTCGCATACGCAAAACTGCTTTGAAATGCATACGCCAAATTATTTTGCAAAATCAGTGCAATAATTTAGACATAAATACTTTGGGAAAGCGAAAATAGCGACATAAACAGTGGTCATATTTGAAATGAGGACCGTATGTTTTTGAAGTAGCCTAATAACAATGTTTATTGTCCCAATTACTTGTTATACGCCACGCGAAAACGTTTAAAATAATCTTGAAACATTTTGAAAAATATAATTATTTACTTCGCTCTGCCCATCATAAATTTGGAATTATTTAGATGTAAAAAAATGAAAAAAAATTTCGAGTATTCATCCTTCGCTTAAAATATACGAATTAGTTGAAAATATTGGATAATGACTTGGCTGTGTTTCCAAACTAGGTACAACGGATTCGTGGGGCGAACCACCCGATACACATGCATGTTGTTTACAGCAATGGAATTATAAGTTTCAACAATTTGAAGCAAAAAGAAAAAAAATTTTTTGAAAAAAATTGAATCAATTTTTAAATACAAAATTCGATGAAGACAATTTTTTATTAATGCAAATTATTGTGTGTGTTATTTATTGAATCGGAAAAATCGGAAAAAGTTTTTTTCATTTAAGTTTTTATTTTTTGGATTATTTTTGGTTTTGTTCTGAGTCTGTGTAGTTTTGGAACACAGCCATCATGGTATCCATGCCACCCAGGTATTAATAATAAATCTTTCATTTTTCATTTAAATTCATTTAAAAAAATCACTGTTTAAATTTTCCAAAAATGACTTCCATAGAATTATTTTACTTCAATTTAACTAACATCTTAATTCAAACTATTAAATTTTTATTAAAATTAAATATCTGCTGAATACAATTTTTTGTTTCAGAATACTACAAAAAACTTTTCTTCAAGTTTTTAAAATATTTATCTATAATTCTTATAGTTAAATTTGTTCGTTTCATATGAGATATTTTCGTAGCAAAAGTAATTTTCGCTTTTGTTTTTACTAGTCATTAAACGGAATATTTACTTTGCATTTTTAATTCCAGAATTTTTTTTAAATTAAATAAATATTATAGTTCAAAATACTAGAACACTTCGATATTAATTTAAAGTATACTTTAGTCACTTTTGGAAACAAAATTTCAGCTAATCTTCACCTACTGGAATATTTTTTTGATGTTTACAATAAAATTACACACAAATATGAATACATAAAGATAATTTTATAGTATACATCCTGAATATATTTTCATTTATGTTTTGTAGAGATGTGAGAAAGTTCGAATTTTTCCGTTTCATAAAATTTTTCATTCCATTTACACATACAAATATTATTGCAAAAATTTGCGATATACAGTTTTCTAACTGAATTTACTGTTTACAAAAGTATTAATGAAGAAAAAGACGTGAAAATTAGCTTTATATAATTGGAATCAATTTGAATCAAAATTGGTCATTTAGCCTGTCGATGATAATGTACAAACCCACATACATTACTACTACATACGTCGAAATGGATGGGCCTAGTTTAGGCTACAAGTTAGTGAGAAAATTTACAATTTCACAAACAAGAGAGTAAATTTATTTTGAAATGAAATCATATTGTCCTTTTAAGAATTTATTCAAATTGTAGAATAATAAATAGTAATTGTAGAAAGCGATATATGAATATAAAGAGAACGCTACACAGGGGGTATTTCTTTCTCTTTTAAGATATTTATACATAATAAATATATATAACACGAACAGTACACTATAGTAAATAGTTACATGATGACGACAAAAATACCATTAGCCCATTTGCAACGTTCTCTTTTTATTCATAAATCGCACCCACTTACTCTATATTTGCGCGGTCTATTCTTATAAGTAGTATTCTTATAAATATCTTAATATGGTATCTATACCATATTAAGATGTTAATTCTATCAGCTGTATTTCTAAATAATAAATTGTTCTATTTTAGCAGTATTTATAGGACATAATTCGGTGATTAAATTGTCTTATTTATAATTAAAATCGATCACCTGTTTTCGAAAAATTGAAATGTCTTAACAGAGAAAATAACTAATTAACTTTTGAATAGTATTTTCATTTGAATAATGAAAATTTGTGTTCAAAAATATTGAAAATAATACTTTTATATATTAGTAATCAGCCTTTCAGATCCTAAAATAATAAAGGTTAGGCCCAAAAAATGTGTTACTTCGACGGTCTCATCTCAAAATAAATTTATTCTACATAAATTAAATTTAGTCGTGATTTATGTTGTATTAATATATATTTTGGATAAATATTGCAATAGTGCCATAAATCAAAAAAATTTATACGATAGAAAATGGTTAGCTATGTGCAATTTCATTATTTTAAGTCAACCTGTTTTTAGTTGATTCTCAGCTGTAATTTGGCACCTATTTTGCGTACACTTCTCTTTCTAAAAGTTTTTCTGACGTATGTTGCTATTGCAATATGGGTGTGTTACATCCGCGTGAAAAATATTGATTTTTTTAGTGATTATTTAGACATTCAATTTTTCTTATTATGTGTAGGTAAATTATTTCAATCGTTTAGGTGAAGGGAAGTTTAAAAGTATTAAGTGCACTTCCAAGTACTTCCATTTTTATATAAATTAAATATATTTAATTTATTTTATATAAATAATACATTATATAAAATAATAAAAATTCCGATAACTACGATAGCCTAATTGTTTTACCCTAACAAAAAAAGTCTAACATAAAGTCCTATTCAATCCTACTGAAATATAATCGGAATAAATAGGAAATTTAATTTTTAATTGAATCCCATTAAAATCTACTCAAAATTTCAATAGGATTTTCTATTAAAATCTATTAAATTGTCTATTCTATCTTATTCATTCTGATTCAATTTCAATAGGATTGAATAGAATATTTTTCATTAAAGCGACGTTTACGTTTCTTATAAAAATGGGTATTATTTTTGTAGCCCTACTAAATTTATACTGATTGATTACTAATAAATCGAATACCATCACTAACAAACACATTTATCCGATTTATTGAGGTAGTTTTCATTACTTATGGTATCACTTAGAATTAAAAAAAACAGCAAACGGACACAAGGGAAAAATGATAATTGCTTATGCGAGTTACAAAAAAAAAAAAAAAACGGATAAATTTGTAAATGGAATGGAAATTAAATTTTGTATAAAGTGCTCCAATAAAAATTATACGCATTAAATCATCACACAGTAAATAAATATAAGGGAGAGAGGTTAATGTCCTGATTTACACGACTACGATTGCCCGAAAAAATATTGCTACCAAATTCGAATACAGACAGAAATTTCTTCATGCAACAGGATTCTATTTAAATCAGACGCGATTACAAGACTAACGGGTTTAGAATCGATGAACGTCAAAAATTTTGTTTCCTGTTTATCTCTGCAGAGACGAATGAGTCCTGAAACAACCTGCTACAAGATTCACATGTTCTTCCGAGAGGGGAGTTAGAGAAGACTCAATAATCTTTCCTCTATCTTATTGAGTTGATTATTAGAATCTTTGTTATTCCCATTTGTTTCTATATCCAAATTAATCTGATTTCATTATTCAATGCCAAAAATTTCATAAATAAAGATTAAAACTCCCAATACCAGACTGGAAGAAAAAATTTTGTTATTAAAATGGAAGTTTACTGCTATAAAAGAAAAAAACTATCCAACGTCAATTGAAAATATATATCAATTTTAATGGACCACTTTATATAAACTTTTCATTAAACTGTTCATATTGTGATTTGAATTTATAAAAGTGTGATCTAAAAAAAATACAAACGAGAAAAACATAGACAAAATATAAAAATTTTCTAATTGATTGGAAAACCATTCGATATTTCCTTTTAAAATTTAAAAGGAAAACATATATAAATAATAAAAACAACGTTATTAATATAATGTTCAATTTTTAGTATCAACTAAAAACAAATTATTTATTTTTGTATTATAATTTATTTTTCTATTTTTTATTTGCAAAAATCATTGCATGCTTAGTTTAAAATTTAGTGAATAATAATAATATTTATTAATAAGTTTTATTGAAAATATAATATTCAAATTTTAAAAGATAATATTAAAAATTTATTTCCTTTATTCTTTATCGTAACGTTATCATAAATATTTGATTATTGATAATTTCGAAATAGTAATTTAATAAAAATGTATTTTTAACCCTTTGTAAAGTTTTTGAATATTTAAAATGAAAACGCCACAATGTTTTAAAATTAATATAATAATTTGGCAAACCATTTATGATGCAATGCGCTTGCGTACGATTATGTAGAATGTGCTTTAGATAATTCAGTTGATCAAGGCGCCTAGTATTGTTTTCAGTGTTGCAGGCTCGATTCTTATTGCCATAAAAAAACTGAATTTAATAGAAGGTTGGAGTTGTTGTAATAATCTACCTCGGATGACTAAGGCATAAAGGAGTTTTACTCAGTTTCTCAATACAAATACTTTCCATTTTCAACATAAGACTCATTTTAGGCATAATTATTGTTTCCAGTATTAATGGATTATTTTGTGGACCTGATCTAGTCAAAATGAGTATGTAATTTTAGTTTCTTGAACAGTAAAGCTTTTAAATAAGCTCCAGCTTAATGCATATGGTGGTTTATAGATAATTCTTTTTTCGTTTCTGCGCAGAAATTTGATGCTTGTTCTGATGATTTATAATTCATCATTTTTAAAGCATTTATGAATAGTATTCCTTATTATTCGCTGGTCCATCAGGAACGAATTCATGATGATCATACGAATGTTGAAGAAAACAATATTACTTTGATTATGAGCCAATTTGGCGTTTTATTTAACTTAAAAACTGGTGTTATTCATCTAAACTGTTTCTACTATTACGGGTTAGTTCAGTTAAAAAGTTCAAAGGGTTAAAATATAATTTATATACTTTAATTGAAAATAATGCGGGTAATTTATATGATATTTACATCTGTACCCATAATGCCAGAACAGATTTTAGAGCTTATTTTTTAAAACAGAGAATGTTTGTGAAAATTTAGAATTCCCTCCTACACTTAAATTAGACTTCTATAATATATGAAGTAATGCAAAATTAGTTTTGAATGTTATTAGAAAAAAAAAACAAAATAATAAAAATTAACCTATAGTGTGTTCCAAAAATCATTCATACAACTCATTATTATTGTGTGTGCTCATATAATGTTGTATAGGTTATTTTGTAAGTTATCTGTTGTTACAGTCTTCAAAAACAGGTGAGCGTGATGAGTATGAATTTATCAGCGAAGCTGGATGAACTCCAGCAACGGGGTGATCGTCAATTGGAAACAACGGTAGCATTATGTGAAATACGTACACAATTACAAGAATTAACAAAAAGTGTTGAATCATGCCAAAGTGAAGTAAGTGAAGTGAAACGTGATATGGTTGCAATTAAACATGAATTGGATACTGTGCAACAAGTGAAAGAGGAAATTGAAGAGTTACGTGAATATGTTGATCGATTAGAAGAACATACACATCGTCGTAAATTACGTTTGCTTGAGCAGGCAAGATAATTATTAATTATTATTTAATTAATATAATATGATATCAATCTATACCGCATTTATTTACCTCCTTATTTTCTTCATACAAAATTTAAATAAGTTGTTAAATTAATACTTCTTCGTTTAATTCGTTTATTTTTATTTTCTTTTTTGTATTGATTTATAGAGGGGACTAAGTTAGGTTAAGTTTTAATGATAAAAGCATTGAAATTTCATGTTGATTAGCATTAAAGTCGTTATGTTATTCTATATATTTCACATCCAATTCAAATGACTCCTTTCTAGTCAACTATGAACAATAGACAAAACATTCGATTAGCATTGTCGAATTTACAATTTTTTTAATTCCGTACGAAATTTACTTTGGAGTCAATAAAAAACATATTATTTTCAAGAGATTTCATTATAGGAGATTCATGTCAAGATTTTAGCGCTATAGTAGCAAAAATATAAACCACTTATAATTTTACTCAGATGATTATTTCCATAGACTACAAAGAGAGATTAATTATTTTAATATATTTTACACTATTCACTGTTTTGAACAAAATTCCATCTATAATAAATTGTAATTAAATAAATTGTATGCATATGGTGTGTATTGTTGTGATTTTCTAAATAGTTCTTATTTTTACCGATAGATTGTCCAATTGCTTAAACCATAATCATTGTTGGTATTTATTTTGTAAAATAGATAATACACAAACAACATACGATTTGTTGCAAGTGAAGATGTTACACAAATAGAAATCATAATTGATTAACTAGGCTGGTATAGTGTCGTTGGCTGCATACCAGACCAGCAATATCATGCCCCGAGCTTGAATTCGCAGATACGTAATGGTATAACTTTCTATCATTTCAATAAAAAACGAGACGCATGTTTATATATTGAAATACAAATTATCATTTCTACTTCTTTAATTGATATAATAATGTAATTAATACAACAAAATTTGTTAAAAATAATACTAATGTTTGTACTACCTGACTATATCACACAAAAAATGAAATGGTTTATGTTTATGATAACAAGGGTGGGAACATGTTCATAGAAGAAAAATTGTGCTTATATTGGTTAATTATTTTTTTCTTTTATTTTTATTTTTTGTTTCAGTTTTATCATCAGGATTTTCTTTTTTGTTATTATGGAGGTGAACTTTTATTTTTTTATTTATACTTGGGTTTATTAACTATACTAACAAACTAAAAACTTAGTGTTATTATAAGTCCTACTTTTATGCAGAAATTAAAAAAAATTGGCATGGTGAACTCAAGTTAAGAAATTTAAAATCTGCTTTCTCCGTATCTTTTATAACTAAGCCATTCTCACTTTGAATACAGTGACCGTGATATTTAAAAAATGATTGCCATTTTTTTTCTTCATTATTTTATTATATCAATTATTAAATAACTTTATTTTGATTTGTTTAACAGGGTTTAACGTTTTTCTTATCGTATGCCATTTTGGCAGCGGTATTGGGGATGTTACAATTTGGTTATAATACAGGTGTAATCAATGCTCCAGAAGTTGTAAGTATATATATTTTAAATGTTAAACAAGTTCTATCTATGCCTTTAAACTTATTTTTTTCCCTAGAATATAGAAAATTTTATGAAAGATGTATATAAATCACGTTATGGAGAAGATATCCCCGAGGAATCTGTTAAATTTTTATATTCGGTAGCTGTATCAATATTTGCAATTGGTGGTATGTTAGGTGGATTTTCTGGTGGTATGATTGCTGATCGTTTCGGTAGAAAAGGTGGCCTTCTACTTAATAACGTATTAGGAATTGGTGGTGCCTGTTTAATGGGATTTACAAAAATCTCTCATTCCTATGAAATGTTATTCTTTGGCCGTTTCATTATAGGTGTTAATTGTGGTATGTATTTCAACTTTTCGTTTTTAAATTCCCGATTTGTGAATTTCATTTGCGGATAATTATAATTAAAAACAGTATTGGGGTTAAATTAAGATAGTTAGCGAGACAGTTTATGATTATTTTTGTCCTTAGGACTTCACGGTTAAAAAAATTTGAAAATCACTGCTTTAAATTTTAAATCATTGATAATAAGTTTATAGCTACCGGATTCGATTCAATATATATTTTTAAAAATATTAATACCCATTTTGTTTGGAAAATTATTTGTATAAAATAAAAAGAATATTTTTTTTTCGTTTTTAGGTCTAAATACATCATTAGTTCCCATGTATATATCTGAAATAGCGCCTTTGAATTTACGTGGTGGCCTAGGTACAATCAATCAACTTGCTGTAACCGTTGGATTATTGCTGTCACAAGTATTAGGCATTGAACAAATATTAGGTACTGATGATGGTTGGCCTGTATTATTAGGTCTTGCGATATGCCCAGCTATTTTACAATTAATTTTACTGCCAATATGTCCTGAAAGTCCTAGGTATTTATTAATGACGAAACAATGGGAAGAAGAAGCTAGAAAAGGTTTGTTTCTTTATTTTTTATATTGATAAAATTTTATTCCAAAAGCTGTTGCACAATACATCAATAAAGTTAATATTTAGTTCTTAAGTACCCAGTTCGTAGCCTACATCTAAGTAGCGCACAGAGCATATCTAGACAATGAGTCCAAAAATTTACTCATATATTTATTAGCTTTTTTTCTAATTTTTAGTCTGTGTTATTATTTGAATTATTTTATAGTAGTCAATTTATATTAGCCAGCAGTTTGAAGTATCTAAAAAAAATTTTCTCGTTTTTATTAATACAATCTACGGATATTTGAAATGTAAATATAAATTTGAAAAATTCTACTTACAGCATTAAGAAGATTACGTGCAAGTAATCAAGTTGAAGAAGATATTGAAGAAATGCGTGCTGAAGAGCGTGCTCAACAATCTGAAGCTACAATTAGTATGACTGAGTTAATTTGCTCACCAACATTACGATCCCCATTAATTATAGGCGTTGTTATGCAATTATCACAACAATTATCCGGTATTAATACTGTAAGTTTTCATTTTTATCATTTGAGGAGGAAATAATCGTTGAGCATCATTTGACATACTAAGCAACAAGATTGCAGAGAATGTAACCAGAAACAGCAATGGATGACTTTAAAGCATGGATTGTAAAAATTCACCTTTTATAATGGTCAAAACTTATGTATGAACTAACTCAATATTCGACTTATTTCAAATATTAGGCGAAGAGGCAACCATAGAAAGGTCACATAATCGGTTAAATGAATTATTTTGTTGAAAAGGAAGTGGGTGGAAAGACATATCGTAAGATTTTTGTTCCTAGATTGTTACAAAATGTAGCAGCCTAATTTAAAGATGAAGTATGAAACATTCGATAAGTATAATTATATATTAGAACCATCATGGGCTAAGTTTTTTTATAAAGAAATTTGTTTAATTTTTTTAATTGTTGAAAGTTTGAAAATATGGTTTAAATTCTTTTATGTATAGTTGTATCAATTTATTTGTTGAATCATTCATCGTCTTCAAATTGGCTGCTGAATTTTGTAATAATCTACGTCCTAAAAGTCTTGCTAAATATGTTTCTACTCTATAAATATTATTTTTTCCAATAAAATTATTCCTTTAAACGATTAGGGGTCATTTTTTTTAAACTTTTTATTATTTTAATAGAATTAAAACCTTAAATTATTGTTTTATTTTATCTTAATATATTTTTTAAATTTATTTAACTATCCTTTTGGCCCTGCACATTGCAATCAGTGTGATGCTCACTATTGTATTACTTCACTGTCAAAATATCGGGAATAAATAAGAAATGAATTGCTAAAACGATAAATTTTTTGTTTAGGTATTTTATTATTCAACCGATTTATTTTCAAGTAGTGGTTTAAGCGACGAAAGTGCAAAATTTGCAACAATTGGCATTGGTGTTATAATGGTAACAATGACATTAGTATCAATACCATTAATGGATCGTGCTGGGCGTAGAACATTACATTTATATGGTTTAGGTGGAATGTTTATTTTTAGTATATTCATCACAATATCATTTTTAATAAAGGTACGTGATCGATTTTACCAATTTATCATTAGTTGTAAATATTTTATTTTATTTTATTTACTAAATCAAATACTGTATGAAACAGGGTTATACTTGTGTCACTTTGTGACACTATCAATATTTAGTTCTTTTAATATCTGATACGATATTGTTTAAGAAAACTGAGCTTTCATACGGTTACTTTATTTTTTTACCATTTGGCTGAAAAGGAAATCGTTTTCATAATAATTCATAATAAAATATCCATTTCATTTTAATTATAATTCAAAAAGGGTGTTTCTAAATATATGCGAGAAACAAATGAAATTTATACACAGACAAACCCTTTTATTCGTGGATCGAGAAAAGCTCCCAGTGGAAAATCTCCCCCCCCTCTGTTCGCCATGGATTCAGAAAAGCTTCCCGTCTATGGTTCCTTGGATGGACCCGTGATCTCGTGGATCGAAAAATTTTGCATGGATCGGACGAATAGTCATATCTGTATTTGATGTGTGTGAGTTTAAAATTTTTAATTTTTACTTAAAAAATCCTTTTCTGTCTTTTAACTTGATATATTATTTGAAATTGAATTATGAAATCGTATATCTCGGAAACTTGCCACCCGTAATTGTTTCCAATCGTAAAAGAAGTATTTTTTTAAGGTTTTCTTAAACCTTAATCACAAAACTAAAAAATGACGAAACAAAATACTTAGTTTTTTATGATTTGTTAAAGAGGCTTAAAGTTTCAACAAAACTCGTAAACTTAAACACAAAAGAGTTTCTATTTTACCAAAGTTAATTATTTAAAGTATAATTAACTCACAAAATCGACTCAAAATGATAAATCTCATTAATTTGTGGGGGGATAATCATATTTATAGTATTGAAAATTTTCTACTCTATAGGGCTTACAGGAAATTTTAGAGGATGCTCCATCATACAAAATTTGGGCAATATTAATCTAATTACAGGATTAAATTTATTGTTTTCATTAGGTCGTACGCGGTCAAAAATACTTTGAAGATCACTGACATTTAGGACCAATATCTTATTGAAATCATTTTGCATATATTTAGAAGCTTCCTGTATATTATAGCTATTCTTGTTTATATCATGCGAATATTTCATGTTAAAATTAGTATTTTCTGATGAAATGTTACGTGAGTATTCAAAATTTTTAACAACATACACGTGATTTTATGCTTTGTACAAAATTAAAGCCACAGAATAGCTAAATAGATATTACACTACGGTATTTGATTTAATTTAAAAGGTATAGTTTTTCAATTTAATTACTAGAATAAACCTTAAAAAGGTCGTCACGCGTCACGCTTTTGTACTTTTCATTTTATGTACAAAAATTGTACTATACACAAAAAAATTCGTTCACAGTAACACGCCAAATGAAAAATTATACCTTTGTATTAAGATACGTCTCAACACATTTGTAATTCTTGCTAGATTTTCATGAAAGTATAATTGCGTTATAGAATCGCGTATTTTGGCGTACCCATCCAATTGTAATAATTTGAATAATCATACCATTTTAAATTTAAAGTGAATTACATGTAGAAGGCAAACTTTACATGATAAACCTAGCATAGTATGTAGTGAGACGTGCGATTATATTTTCCATTTTGTGGTAATAAAAGGATATTTCGTGAGGTATTGTTTGTGTTATCACAAAATAGGATTAATTATAGTTTAATTTATCATTGATAGATTGATAAAAATTTTAAAAATGATCATAATCGCGAGAAAATAAATTATTTTAAGTTTTTGCACTCGTCAGAGAGTTATTTTTTCTTGAAAATAAATTTGTGTTTTTTCATGTTTAATGCTTACAATGCCTAAAACTATTTTTTACAAACGTTTGAATACTTAAAAATTTAATAATACTGCAGGATGTCGTAAAATAAATTGTATAACTTTCTTTTTGCGTCAGTCTGTATAAAGTTATTTAATTTTCACAGGAAGTTTCTATTGGTATAAAAATTATTGAAAAAAAGGAGCAATGTGTCCCATGAATATATGTTATACTGCTATATGATTAATTCCTAAAAATGGAAGCTGCTTCGACAAAATGAGACAGATAATATCAAGTGTTGTCTATTCTCCAAATGACTACTCGTCGTTTGGTTGCATACAGCATGTGCAATGTGAACAATATACCTCTCCAAGGACAGAGAGAATACATATTGTCGGCACCGTAAAGTTGGAATGTTATTTCATATGCTGACTGATCATATAAGAGTATAATATATTTTGTCCCATGTCGAATATGACTATGAATATAGGGTGTATTTTATAATATATACTAGTTTACAAACCAGTCCTAATGACGTCATGAATCTTTTAAGTAAAGATTCATATTTCATTAATATTCTAACCTTCAAAAATTTGACTGAGGAAATTGCGTTTTGCTCCTTTTTATATATTTAATTTTAGTAATATAACGATATCTAATTTTACTAATATAAAGATTTTATTTAGGACAATAATCGAGTGATATTGGAGGATATTTCTTCAAAATTTATATTGAAATTTTTATGGCTAACCATTTTAGATTTGAAATCAAACATTAAAGACTAAAAATGTTTGATAAAATCTAACCGATAATTTAATATAGGATTACAATAACTAATTTTTGGCAGATAATGAATGCATTTTTTTCCATCCAAAAATTAATTAATAGTTATTATAATTTTATATTAAATAATTTGAGTAAAAAAAATTATGTAATATCATCGGACAAGAATACGTTTTTGTTTTTTGATATTATCCATTTGCCGGCATGTTAATTATTTTTATTTTGCATACAATAAACCATCACCAATAACCTGCTTTCAATCAATTTCTTCATCTATTTTCGATCACATTTTTGCACTTTTTATATTATAAACTCTTACAATTTCATTTCATAATTTTTTTTTTCTTTTTATTATTAATTATTTTATCTCAATTAAAAGTTTTTATTTACGAAGTTTTAAAACTATTTTTTTAGTATGGGGCAAATTGGCACCAATAAACACAATAACTATGTGTCAAACCACTTGGTTAAGTGTAAAGACACTTTTAAGAGGAGTGATTAAAATTGTGTTTATATTAGAAAAATATCGAAATATGCATTATCAATATTCAACTATGACCGTGTTCTAAATTAAGTTAACTAATTTTTTTATTTCTATTGACCCAGACTATCTTAAAGTAGGTCAGAAGTATAAAAAACTTGAATTCGATATGATTAGTCCATTTTAATTTTAGCAAGCGTTCATAATTCTGAAGAGGATGGACCTTTGTGTCTTTAATTTATTAAGTTATCTTTTTTGAGCAATTTAACATATCTGCCTCGTGAATTCTTATCGATTTAACTACGTCAGACTCATCGTAGAAGGTAATTCATAATTGTATATTCCTCCTCATTATACTCCGTTTAGCGCGTGTTTATGGATGCTACGCAAAACTTCTCTTTAAAAAAATTTTATCTTTTAATTAGCTTGAATTTTTTTAGAATCACAGACCAAAAAAATTGACTAATTAATCTAACGTACCTCAGGAGACAAAAATAATAAAATAAACCTGAAATAATCTATGTAAAATCTAATAATAATTTTCTTAACTTTTCTATACTCAACGTTTTTCTTTCTAAGATTTTTATTTTCATATCTCCTACATTTAAACATTATATAAAAAGATTGTTACACTAGGTTGATTAAAAATTGAATTAAATGGTATTCAAAATATTAGTCCATATGAATCAATTTTTTGTAGCCAACAACGATGTAAAACTTATTAAATTTCGTTTAAATGTTCATTACATTAAAATCTCAGTAGTTATATAATTCACCTATGCTTAACTCACCACACTGCTTTTTTACGTCTCACCCTCTCTTAAAATGCTGAAAACTTTCCTGACAAGACTGGAGGAGAGACGCCGCTGCGCTGTACATACACTTAATAAGTCACACAAATTCAAACCACAAAAAATTAACAAAATTCTTGACAAACAAATTAATTTATTAATACAATTTTATAATTTAACCATCAATTTTTGCAATGAAATTAAAATTTTATGAATTATGTAAAGTATATATAAATGCGATTAATTTTAACTTAAATACTCACCATGAAATTTTTTATGCTAAATTTTTCAGTTTTTGTTATTATTGTTATTGTATCATATCATACCTGTTTTTACAGTGTTATTAAAGAGTAATAACACTTTACCATTACATTGAGCGTAGTACTGAGGAATTTTATCAACGATAAGCATGGATCTAAAGAATATTCAGGGCCTTTAAGCACGCCGTCATATTGGATACAAATTTTTGTAAAGAAGAGATGTCTACTCAAAAATTTCATTAAGATGAAAAATTAGTATTTTCTTTTTAAAATCTACGCCAGCTCAAACGGGGAAACTGTGTAGCCATTTTAGGCTAAAATGGATTTATTTAATTTCATTGCAAAAAATTATCCAATGCATGCTTTAAAACCGAACATTTTCATAAAACTAATATACATTTTACAAAGAAAACATTTTAAAACTAACATGGTGGAGGTTTTACTGTTTTCAAATTCTAAATATTAAGGGTATATAAACTAGCTTCCTTAGCACTACTAATATATACGGAAATAGTCGTTAAATGTGTTCCTTGAATCAAGGATATATTTTATTGTAAAAATTAAATCATTTCACATCACTGTCAAAAGTATTGTCTACTTATTCTATTACTGTCAGTGTTTAAAACTATTTCTGCCAGAAGATTTGTTGTGCTGATTGGACTTTTACTTCATTTTCCCTATTTTAAGTTAAAAAAAAAAAAATAAATTATATCATTTTGATTCAGTTTTATCACTTTTTTTCATCTCGAAAATGAAGGTAACAGGCAAATATAATAGAAAATATAAAAATATAGGCAAATATAATAGACGCAGCAAGAGCAAAATACATTCGATCTTATGTAGCCAGATTTTAAGGGCACCAAACATTTTTCCTCATTTGCGTAACTTTTTCACTTGTTCACTTGACGAAAAATTATTTTAATATAATATTCCGTGAACGCAACAAACATTTTATAGTCATTAATAATTATCAACTGTAATAAGTCTGATTAATTGATCGTAATAAATATAATCAAATATACTAAATTCATATCATAGTGCAGATATCAAAATATCAATGTAAAACGCCATAATGTGTAGAAAATTAAAATGTTTCTATTTCTCACTTATAGAAGAGGCTTCTATTTTCTACTTATGCAACTTCCCAAGAATACGAAGGAACTCAAAATATTATATAACAGGTTATTCTCAGAGATTAAACTCACAAATGAAATTAACTCTAAGCGCTGTATCGAAAACAACATTAAGTTTATAAGGTTATCCTCGGTGCACCGACTATAATATTGGGCTAAAGTTTCTAAAGTACTTTATCTTGAATGAATACGTATCGCAATATTGCTTATAGATTTATCCTTGATAATGTGAACGCACTTAAAGATATTTTTTGTATAAATAAGCACTTAAAATGCTTTCATTTATTAGTTTAACCAATTAATTCAACAAAATAAAAATAATAAAATACTTCAAGAAAATAAAATTTGCTTACAACCAAAAAAATTAAACACGTTTTCTTTTAGAATTGTAATTTACTTAAAAATTTAGTGATGAATGTATTTAGTCTTTGATTGCGTAATAAAAGAGAAAAAAACCGTTAGACCTCCATAAGATCGAAACCAAACCAGACGCATGATACATGATGAAATATTCGCGATTTTTATTTGTCGAAACCTCCAGTGAGCGCAGGAAAGTATGAACACGGTACTAACCTCTCATAGGAGTTCTTTGGTTATGTTCAGGAAATGATTGACTGGATGTCGTATATATCGGTTATATCAATACTCAGTTTCGTTGTATTCTTTGCTGTTGGGCCCGGTTCAATACCATGGATGATTACTGCCGAATTATTTTCACAAGGACCTCGACCAGCAGCAATGTCTATTGCCGTTTTAGTTAATTGGATAACAAATTTTTGTGTTGGAATTGGGTTTCCTACAATGAAGGTAAATTATTTTCGTTTTCATCACTGCCGAGAAAATAATTTTCTTTTGTGTTTTAAATTTACAGGCAGCTTTGGATAATTATACTTTCCTGCCATTTAGTGTTTTTCTAGCAATATTTTGGACATTTACGTATAAAAAAGTTCCAGAAACAAAAAATAAAACATTTGAAGAAATTCTTGCCTTGTTTAGGCATGGAAACGGCAGGTAAACTCTTTTTTATCAAATATTTTTATCGATTCATCTACTTCATAATTTAACGTTTTAAATTTAGTTCGATTCAACATGGTGAAGGGATTTCGTAGTAGTTAAATGGTTTTTTGGACGATTTAATAACAGTTCAAACATCTAAGAAATACTGATATTAATTTTCCGTCTTTCTTTTAATTTAATTTCACCGCTCTTTTAAATACCCTAGGAGGTAACGCGACTTCTCAACAGATATTCTAAAAGCTAATTTTTTCTGTAAATCTCCACAGAAATTGTCCTGCCCCGATCCTAAATTGTTGAATTCTTTACGTTTATAATTATTATCTGCTATATTTTCAGTTATTTATTATCTGTTCTGGAGACACTGTGTTAATTATAGAAGTTACCCTTCATTAGAGATATCAAGGGCCAATGCGAAGAGATAGCGCTCAGCGTGAACACCCACGCCACATAGTAATAAAACACAAACAGATATGTATGGTATTGTCGCAGATTTAAGCTCTTAAAACCCGATCAAAGATCTTGTTTCTAATTTCTTTTATAACATCTTCAACCTGAAGTATTTACTACTCTCCTTCCAAGATTTAAGACTTAGGTTTTGGAATCCACAATAAGATTCTAAACCAATTGAAAGTATTTATTTCATTTCTTATTCATAAAATATTTACAAAAGAAAATATAAAGCGGATGAATCGAAGTTTTTTTACAATATCCATTTATTTCAATTACAAATACCTTTATGTATAATATTTAAGGTCCAGTTTACGAGATAGCCGACTCTACGGGTAAGTCATAATTAGCACGTACCATTCCATTAAGCATGTACTCAAAAAAAATAAAAATACGAAATTCTTGCATGATTCTCATCATCAAAACACAATTCTCTTTGTAAAAGAATTGTTAACAAGAGAAAAAATTATTACTTGAAAAAGAAAAACATCATGATTCACCCATATAATTTAATAAAAAAAAATTTCCCATCCCTTTTCTATTTTCAAAAAATTTAAAATAATAAATTTCAGCTGCCCGAATAAGCCCTGCCTGAAAAGACTCAATCCTGAAATGCCTGGTGTTTGCTTATCAACTTATTTTTTTAATGCTATTAGGTATTCTCTGGTGGTTTATATACATTAAACGTAGCTTAAAGCTGTTCAAATCCAGTCATTAAATTAAAAGTTTTGATTAAAGTTTTGTACTAATTAAATATTATTTAACTTTAATATAATTATTATATGCATGGCTAGCTGACCGTTGCAACATGACAGTCCTCGGGCCAGTCTTCAATATATATATTAAGTGCAATACTTAACCTAAAATAAATATAAATAAATTAAAAAAAAGGCTGCTTCAACTAAACCGTTAAAATAACAATCGTTTTAAATACATTCTTTTAATAACTATGATTTAAAATTAGTCATTTAAAGCAAAAAACGATTTTATTGATTTTGTTTTTTATTTTTACATTACAAATTTTCAGCACCCAGTCGACTCTTGATGAACGCAAAGATGACCTTTGAAATGTATTTAAGAAGTTATATTAATTATTTGTTAATTTTTATTATTGTTTTTAAATAAAATTTATATTTTTATTTTTGTTTTTGTTTTTTTTTTTATTTTTTTTTTTATTTTTTATATGCCATTTATCTATTCAGGTCGCGAAACTTTCCTTTCTAAAAGATTCATCATATGCATAAATATATGTATACGCCAAGAAATAACTTGTTCGAATTAGATATCACGAACATTAGTTTCTGAATAGACAAATGGCGCATTTTCGAAAAGATAAACCTACAAATAATTTCATAAGTTTGTTATTATTCACTTCATGATAATATTTAGGGGCGTGTGGTATGTTACTCTGTTACAGGAGTATGCTAAACTGTGTGAATGCGTTAGAGCAGCATCTACCCGGCACAGAGCAGTCTGCGCTCATGGTCGCCGACGAGAAATCACAACCTGAGTCATGTAAGCAGACATATTCAAAAATAAAAAATGAACAAAAACAAATTATGCAAATAATCATTTTTTTAATTCACAACATTTTTTAACATAATTTTTTAGTTTTTTTATCAATGCAAATCTTGGACCAAAATTTTTTTAACATGCATTCGATTTGCGCATGATTTTCGGCATTATTCAAAAATACAATTCACTTCACTTGCATTAATCTTGGAGATCAATTTTTTTCGAGTATCTTCAAGAACTGAAAAAAAATCGTACCTTGGGGACAATCTTTAATTTTCATAAAATTATAATAGGTTAGGTTTCTTTTGGGCATGACTTTTAATGAATGTCATGTTTAACAGAAGTCTGTTTTGATTCTTATGTAATTTATTGGAAATTATAATCTTATGAAAAACAGTAAATTTTAACGTACTTGTGAAAAGTAAAAATTTTTAACTAAATTTTAAACTGAAAAAGGGGCATGAAATCTAGTGCAGAAAATAGTAGAGTAATTTTTAATTAAATGTTTCAAAAGTCTTCAATATTAGCATGTTTTGTTTACATTTATTTTTTGTTTTTTATAAATTTTTTCCATCCAAAATTGAAGTGGATGGTGGACAAAGCTGAAAGAGAGTTTAATATCGCCGTTTTTCCTCTGTTTATTTATTTTAACATCAATTATTTTATAGATGAAAATGTCTTTGTACCCCATGTAATCCCAAATCCATTTGAACGGAGTTTATATCGAAGTACATACAATCCTCGGAGACATTCAGCATATGCTACCGTGCCAGGTATTAAATAATTCAGACAAACAAAAAAAGTGAAATAAAAACACTAAAAGCACTCTATCAGAATATACAAATCATACACTTTTAAGAGCACACTTTAGTTTTGTATTTACAATACAGATGACAGACATCAATTTACTTCACTGCTACAACACATTTTTAATATATATTCGTAATATGTAAATCAATTATTTTGGATTATAGTCGGCCGCATTCAAAAATACTATTCATTCAGTATGTGTTCGCAGACTAGTATTTCTGAACGCGTTCATTTCTGATTTACATGTTTTTTGGACATATTCATATAAATTTTGCAAACTGTATAAAATATGCTATAAAAATAAATAATATAATCACATTAAATAATACACAAAGCCAAATTTTCACAAGAAATCATATTATGAATGTTGTATATTTGAAATACTAAGATAACCTAAATTTAGAGGATATTTTCATGTAAACTTTTATGTCAAACATAACAGTTTTTCAGTTGCATTTTCAATTCATTTTTTAAAAATAAGCTTTGATCACTTGTAAATTGTTATTTATTATTCCCTATAATCCAAATATAAAGTTTGTAAAGAAGGTTATGTTGTCAAAATGTCAAAAGTTTCCTCTAAAGTTAAAGAGTATCTCAGTACCAGTTTTTAATATTGATTTCTAAAAATGCTTTTTATAAATAACTAAACATTTGCTTAAAATTAGTGAAATTTTAACTGGTAAATACTATACTTTTAATATCAAGCGTTATATAACCGCAATTAAAAACCTAGCTTTTAAATTATTTGTAAAAGACAAAGCTCTACATTTTAAGTTTACAGGTGAACTGATGTGATGATCAATACGGCAATACAAGGCTCAATGTAATAACTAAACGTAATTGGGAGTTGTGTTATACTAAAAGTTTATTTTTTTTTCTTCAAAATATTCAGATTAACCTTTTGGTATTTAATGGGGTACTCAGATTTAAATATATATATCAAATAGAAATTTTTGTTTTTTGGTGCCTAAACAAACACAATTAGATTTTTCTTTTTGGGAAAATTTTTAAATGCACTGTTTAATTATAGTTTATTTATTTTGGCTTTTTTCGTTAATTAGTTTTCAATTTTTTTTTTTTTTATAATTGAAGTACAAAAATTATAAATTATTCAATTTAGTGCTTTAAAGTCTGGACGTACTTATTTTGTTAAATTAATATTGATTAAATTATGTTAATAAAAATTATGAATCACATTGAATAATTTAAATTTTTTGCAATAATTTGTCTAATTTTCAAGAGCACACATTGAATTAATATACTTTATTTAATACACGTTGAATTAGAATCAAGATACACTATTCGACACATTCCTTTCGATTACCAAATCATGTTGGTTTATTTTATTGTATTATCTCCGACTTACCTATTCTAACAATTTTATGGGTGTAAGCTCTCTTGATTTTGATCTTAAAAATATACTTTTCATTTTATGTTTTAACTTAAGGGGTATAGATGCTTTCTATAATAATAGCTTAAACATCGCCGTCATATTTAATCGGAGATTAGCGGACGATGTGAGAAAAACGTGTTCTGCATCTTATATCATTGAAGTATATTTTCCCACGGATCACGATGTCCGCCGATCACCGTGTGTGAGCGAATAATAAAGTTTTAAATGTATTTGTTTGTGATAATTAATTTATGGTGATATGACCAAAATAATTTAGTTTTATTTTTATTCAAAGTCTCATAATGGCACGTGCATGAATTTTTTAATTTAGATTAAATTTATATTTTCAGATTTTATTTATTTTCCAATTAAAGAATCGGGGATACATTTTATCTAATTTTTCTTTCACTCTAAAAACCGGTAAATGATTTTTAAGGATTTCATTTTAATTCGATTTAATAACAAATGTAAAATTTAAAATTTATTTATTTATTTAAACGATTCACACACCTACTGTGTATTAGTTTTAGCATAGGTAGTTAAAGCCATCATTATTCGCGAATTAAAAAAAATATATAAAATTTTAAAAATTTACTACATCGAATTATATTATACTCAACCAACCAAAAGACGCGACGACCTGAATGTTCTACGCTTACTTAATATTATAAAATACACTAATTTTATAAGGTATTTAAACAAAATTAATTCTCATAAACAACTCAACATAAAAATTGGGTATTGGTTATTAAAAAGGTCGCATTTTTTTGGTTCAGTATACATTTTTGTTTTTATAGTGCTGTTTTCAATTTCTGGCTAAATAGATGAATGATTAATTCGGTTTTCTCCTGAGCTTTGAGTATTACGTACCAAATAACTATTTAGATATTTGTGTTGTAATTGTGCATTCTCGTATATGAAATCGAATCCTTTCGTTTGTACTTTTTATAAAAAAGTGAATGAAAATATAATATTGGATCGAATGAATTTTTTGAAAAAATATAATAAATTCTGAAAATAAAAATGTTTAGGGCAACTTAAAACTTAAAAGATACTATAAAAAATTTTCAAACATAAGAGCATTAAAAAAAACTAGATTTTACAGATATATATGTATAAAATATGTATCTATGTGTATTTTAATATAATTTTACAGCTGCGTCTGAGCATTCTTCTCGTGATGAATTAGCCGTTCAACGACCGCCGCCCCCATTGCCGCCTCCAAGATTCCCAAATAGTGCCGTTTGACAATGGGAAACATTGAACATCAGTACATTTACTGTCGCCGCTCCATCGTTTCCTATTTTACCTCTGTTACCTCTGCTTACGAATGCCAGCGGTTTAGCTGTCGAAACCCAACTATATGATCTAATAGCTGAACGCTCAAAAGCTTGCGTTATGTATTTAAGACACAGCTTCAAACGACCACGACAACGCTATTAAAAAAAATGAAATGAAAAACACACACTTTCACACAAAATACAAATTTTATCTTTGGTTTAATTTCTATCTCGAATAATTCTTAATTATATTAATTAAAAACAAATTGATTGCCTTTCTGCTAATTAAAAATAATATTAAAATCTTCTAATCAAACAAAACATTTGCTAATTGTGATTTTAAACATAATTTTAAATCTATTATAAAAACAGAGTTAACACGAATCACAGAAATTTTGAGGTGAAGACAAATCGACATAAAAGTGATCGATAAGTGGTATTCAACGATTTATTTTTTAACAAATACCTCTATAAACAATAAATATAATATTTATATTGTGATTATAACAATTAAAAAAAAAAAAAAAAAATATGCTCAAAACATTTTTTGTAACATTTAGCACAGGTCAATTTAAAACAATGGCATTTAAAAACGTTTATTAAACACAAATGAAGGCATTAAATAGAGAATAATTTTAATTATTGATGATATACTTCCAAGGTTTCCATGGCCTTAATTACTTATAGATATTTATAAATGTATTCTTATCTCACAATCATCGATCTATATATACTTTTTCTCACCCCACGTTTTATATCCTGCCTACAAACACATATTTTTGTGAAATATGAAAAAAATTCCGAAAAAAAAAAACAAAACGTGTAAATTTTTCTTAATAACTACCTACAACGATTTGTTTTAATTTACATGACTATTTTTAACACATAAATAAAATCGAATATCATCTTTATTCAAATTTTTTGTATGTATAAAACGAAAATGAACAACTTTAAGGAACGTTTATTAAAATAATTATTACAATTTATCGATTTCTATATAATTAAAAAAAAGGCGGCCCGATGATTTTGTTATGAACAAATAGTGTGATTTGGTATGTGTTTATTTTATTTTTGTTTTCTTTGGTTTTTCCTTTTTCAGATTTAATACATAACTTTCATGGAAATTATGAAGTTGATTGACATTCAGAATATGATAAAATACGCATGCTTAATATATTAGTAGAAACTGATAGATAATCGTAAAGAGAGAATGAAAATTCTATGGTTCTATCTATGACCTTAAATTTAATAATGTCAAGTATGAATTAAAAAAATCAAACTGCTTTAAATCTTGATATTTTGGCTGCAATATCAAATATCATTGTCAAAATTTTTTTTCCTTATTATCGTTTTAGTACATAGTAAAAACTTCTATGTTCCGATATTTCTCTAAATTTTCAAAAGATGAAATGGTAGCCTTTCAACAAAATTAAGTTTTCTTTCTTTAATATTAAATGAACTTTCAAATGCTTATGCAGAGGTAAGTTGTTCTCATGAATTATATGTGGAACATTTTAAACAACTTTGTATTGATTTGCTTGCGCTTTCGGACGGTAGCATACGATAAGATTTGTCTGATCAGAAATTCTGATGGTCAACAGACAGTTCTATAAGAAATTCATATAAAAAAATATGATTATACATCAGACAAAAATCTTAAGCAGCGCATATCATCGGATACGTAAAACGAGCCAATGAACTCTCAAATATTTTAAATTTATTAATTACTTTTTGGACTAACAGGTGGCCTAGCTCAGATATCATCGTGAGAAATTTTTATAAGAAGTTCTGATGCTACTTCAGACAATATCGTCTATATATGTGTCTGGTCAGAAAATCTGATGTCTTTTGTAGAATTCTTTCCGTATGCGGGTTATAATATAAAATACAAGCTTAGAGTTACATCAGAAAATCTGACTACAGGTGTAAGCTTATTTTATTACCTTAGCCTACGGGTGTAAACAGATCACCACACTTTATCTGGATTATTTTAAATGTAAGAACATACCTTCTTACTATAGTAGTGAGTGGTTTATATGGTACCAATAAAAAACATCCAAATAAAGAAAACTAAGCGTTATAAAGTCAATTTTTACTTTAATTAATTAAAGTAAAAATTGTCAATGTCAATGATATTTTGTTCATACCACACTTTTAAGTTTCTTAAAATTGAAAAGCTTTTTGTAATTTTCTAAGTTAGTAGCATGCAATACTAAGAAACTATCAATTCATAAATACATATGAAAGTTAATGTTTATATAACCTTAAAATTTTTTTTTCTTGTTTTTGTCAGCACATAGTAGACCACACTATCAAAAATAAATCTTGACACGCTCATTTAAAAAAAAAAAAAAAAAAAAAAAAAATCTTTGACAAATTTGTGGTCTTCAATTCAAAAAATAATTTTTATATTTAAATATATATTATGCACGTATTTTCCTACAAACCTTTGCGCATGGTAAATATATTGTAAAACTATAATATATAATATATATAAATATTTTCTTTTAGTAATTAGTTGAAACTTATTAAACATTTTTTTCTTATTCACACAAAAAAACTAATTAGTATATATAGCATACATATAAAACTGTATACAAAATATAGAATTATTCTACGATATTCATTCGAATCCTTAAAATATTTTCGGTTCAAAAACCTTATTTATTGGACTGCCATCATGTTTTTTAGTTGAATAATCCATCGCGATCCTTACGCAATAAATCGTGACAGACGTTTGACAATTTATAGTGTTACGACTAAGCGAAATAAAAAAACACTGCCATTGTATAAAAAAAAATCGATATAACGTCATTAAGTGATTTTATTCACTTTCAAAATTCAATCAAGTCCTTTTTAATTTGTTTAAACCGAATAGATGAATCTTTGCAACGCTTTTGGTGGTATAATACGGATTTATCTACTCGATGATGATACAAGCAGTCCATTTAATTAAAAATAAACCGAAATGTTTACTGCTAGTTAAAATAAATTATGTACGCTTAGATGAGAAATAATCCAAAAAAATAAGATTATCCTAAATGCTTCCAAAATCTATATTTTTATCAATTATTCCATTAATTTTTTCATTCAGTAAAATGAGCCAAACTATCCCAAAAAAATATTATTATCATTTTTCAAAATTATTTCTTTGTGCCAATATTCATTGAAATGTAAATATTTATAAAATAGTTTGGCTCAGAATCATATCTCAGAACTTGTCTTTAAGTAAAATTTTGTCCATTTAAAAAACAAAAAGTATATTTCTAAAACACGAATCATTCTAATTATTGTAAACATGTAGTAGCTCAAGTCCTGTTGGCAGTGACGGGAGAGGTAAATGGAAATTTCCACCTCGGAATTCGTGTGCAAGCATCTCGTGACAATTCCTAGTGAGTGACTTATACGTTCAAATTAAATAAATAATAATTAAATAATTTAATAAAAAAAACCAACAAACAAAACTTAATCGATCGATTTATGAAAACAAAATAATAATTTAAACGATTTATATCGACAATTTAGAAACAATTAAAATAATATTTAAATAATTTAAATAAAATGATAATTAAAACACAATGTGTTCGCAATGTGAATATCTATAATTAATAAACTTGATAATTTTATTTTTTAATCAAAAAGATATTAATTGTAATATTTTTGTTATAAAAAAAATAAATAAAAATAGTTTTTAGCCGTAAATCAAAATGATATTTGTAAAAAATTTGATATATGTTTTTCTGTCAAGTTTTCTATAATGAAATTCTAAAAATGAAATCTCCTTTTAGTATTGACCAGTAAGTATAATATGATGTAAAGTTGCTTGAAATATTTATATCTTGAAATATTACAAACAATATAAAAGTTTAAAGAACATGGATTATTTAAAAAAATAGAATTATCCATGAAAGGTTAGTACTCTACTACCCTTAATGTTTATTTTTATGTCAATAATCTCTATAAGCCATTACTTAAATGAGTGTAGAATCCTTTATTTCATATTACAACTGGATCATTGATGTTTATTAGTTTTTATCCAGTAAGTATATGCATCATTGGTAATTTTGTACGTCATAAAAAAAAAACAACTAAAAAGTGCAAATTATGTATATTGTTATATAAAAAGAACACACTATTTTCTAACTGAAAAAATCGCTACTTATAGTATTCAGTGAACTATCTAATCAATACAGAGTTCACTGCCATTTCTAAATTTTCGTTGTGGAATATTTGTGAAATAATTATAAAACAGTAGGGGGTACCGTTAAATCAATCATTTTTTGAGACATACATGACCTGAAATTTTCAACTTGTTTGTAATTTTTGTAAGATTTAAAGTTTATATTACTATAATATGTATGGTGAGTATACAGTTTGAGATCTCAAAAATCACCTCATACTTTTGCCATTTCCTTTTGTATAAAAAATGTATATAAAATTTTTGAATGGCTATGATTATATTATCGATTCATAAATTACACGTCTCTTGTAAATAATAAATACTTTGTGTTTCATTAAATACTGCGAAAAAACGCTACTCTTAAAAATAAGTACTCTAACTTCTGTTCTCTCTATAAAAAAACATATCTTCTCTCTGTATTATACACCGTATTTTAATTAGCTTGTTTGAATTTTATGAATCTATGAATAATCATAGATGATGTATGATATAATTCTATTCTCTATGTTCCTATTTTAATTTTATGTCTATAAAATCTTTTGCGCAATCCGTAAAATAACAATTCAGGATTTCATTTTGAAAACTTACTGGAAAACATAGTTTTTTATATTAGTAGTTCAAAAAAAAAAAAACAAATCACTACCAAAATAAAAAATCACCAAATTCGTATGCGTAGAAAAAAACAAAAAATTATATAGGAAAATACCATACAAGAAATAAATCAAGCGTATATTCTACACACTAATTTTTAGTATTTATATTCTCAAAATATTTATAAACGTAGATCTATATATTTAATAATTAATAAATAATAATTTTAAAAAAATGAACTACTAATTTAAAAGATTTTGTAGCGCTCATTTCTAAAAAAAAAACATTACCATTTTTTGAATCAAAATACGACAATTTCCGTATGTACTTAAAACACACACCACACTTATATAAATTGAAAGGGCATATGAAATTCAACATCATAATAACTATTTAATTGAAGAGAGATGGGGATAGTACATACGTGATTATTTAGATTTTTCTCTGTTTGAATATCATGTGCCTATTATATATTAAAAAAAAAAAAAAAAAAAAAGAAACAGTATAATAAATAAAAATTAGATAATACTATAATAATTAAAATATAATAATAATATGGTATAATATCGAACTAATTGAAAATTTACTTAGAATATAATTAAATATATTCAAGCAAAAAAAGCCACCGTTAATTATTGGCAATACTCGTGTTATAACTATCATGCTATCTTTTTCTTTTCTTTTATTTATATTCATTTATTAAAAACAAAAAAAATATAGTTTTAACGATTCATTGAATTTATAAAAATATTTTTACAAGGAGCATTTAACAAGAACTATTTCTTTGATTTTAAGTATCCAGTCTATAGAAAATATTATCTTACACACCATTACAAGAAATTTCAAAGAGATTATTCCCTCGAAGTAAAAGACTCAAAAAGTTATTTTTCATGTTTTCCTCAGAATAGAAACAAAATTCCAAACTTAGTCTGCTTTTAAAATAGTTTATTTTTTTAATTGGATTTAAAGGAAATACAAATCAGAAATAAATCTACTTAATAAAAGTAAATTATCAGACACAGGTATTTAAATAGAACAGACACTTTTTATTTTGTTTGAGTTTAAATGAAATGAGAAATCTCATCCATAATCTAAATTGTTTATGGTGCAATCGTATGAAAGTATGTATATATAAAAAATGACGATTTTACCCAAATTATACCAAAATTTAAACGAAATTAAATATAAACGGAAAAAAGTACAGAGATTTTTCAAATGAAAACAATTTCCGTTAATAAAAGGCCTAATTTATTAAATTATGCATGATGTTATTACACTACTTAGTCAATTATCATAAAGGGCATACTTTATTCTAAATGTAAATATTGTTAATATATAATAAAATAAATAAATTAAAATAAAACACAAAAAAAAAACACTACATGTGATAATAACCACTATAAAACAGTGTCCAAGAAATGTTGATAGTGACACCTTTAGAATTAATTTTTAACTTTTTTTATTAATAAAAAAAAAAATATCTTTATGTTAAAGATGAAGCTATAAAGACAAGGTACTTCAAGCTACGTCTCAATTCAAATTTTTTCGGATATGGTATATCTAGTGTATAATAAATTATTTAATATAAACAATTCAATGATTTTCATTGAAATGGCGAAAATAATCATAGATTAATTATGATTAAATGTCTGCTATTATCTATGGAGAATTAAGTCATTTAATTAAAATCCTTGAATTGCCAAATACAATATATGATGCTTCATATCTTCAGAACGAAGCTAAATTTCCTTTGGGTATTTGCTGATCAAGATAAGTTTTAGCGAGGACTATTTTATGTGGACACAACTTCTTCATCGCGTAACTTCTTAATGGGATAGCATTGTACTTAATTTTTACTACAAACTATATCTATAAAAATTAGAACAAAAGCGAGTTTGATCATCTTGTTTTTATAATTTCTTATCAAAGTAATTGAGATTATTATGTAACTGCCATTAGACTGCGAATTTATAAATATAGACATTTTGAGTTCAATTCTTACTTTCATTTTCCACAACGCGACATTAGAAAATAATACTCATATATAAAACGAAGCAATAATATTAAAAAAGTTTTTATATAAATAATACATTCATATCATGAAAACTCTTTTCAGTACAAAAAAAAAGCTTGTAGATAAATAAGTCTGTCGTCAGTACTTATAATAATTAGCAAGAGAACATCCACTTTGAATGTATTAAAAAATTAACATAACCTCTATATTACATACTATATAGTAGTACGAATATAGTGGTAAAAAAATTATATATATTTAGAAATTTAACTTTATTTTAGAGAGCGCTCCTCCAGCAGCATTCAAAAAAAAAAAAGACTGATATAAAAATTCTAAATTCAAAAACACAAGATCAAAGTAAATAAAAAATTGTGTAAAATAAAAAAATAAAAAGTTTTTATAAACAAGCAAACTTTATATTAATTATTATAACTTATTGCCTGGATGAAAAAATAAAATTCAAATTTCTTGGATTTACACTGTTATATAATTGTTATATCCTAAATTTACCGAGGTGCGTTTTTATTATTAAAATAAATAAATAAAATGACACTTGTGAGTACCTTTTTTTATAAAATTATTATATATTTTTAAATCGGCCAAATAATTTCTTTTTATTTTGTTATTTATTTATTTTCGGTTGGTTTTGTATTTAAAAGAATATGGAGTGATATTATTGAATTGCCATAATATGTTTATCGCCAACAGTAGTAAATAATTGAACTATATATATTCGTTTGTTATTTGACAATACTATTTCAATTATTAAATTAGATAAAACTAAAATAAAAAATGTTCAAAATATCGATTACAATTCACTTTTAAGCCCATAAATAATAATATTAAGTAAATACAAGTTTAAATAAGACGAAAAGAATTTTCCTTAAATAAATATATAGTTCCATTTTTTAATAACATGGCGCATGGATTTGAACAATTGAAATATTATAAAAATGTCAATGTCGCTGGCGACAGATCTATTCAATCATTTAAAAGAATTTGAAATAAACAACTATTATTTTATATTTTTACGATGCAAATTTTCAGGAATTTTTCAGATTTATGCATCTTTTTAAAACGTCAATACATCAAATTTTGTTTGACCTGGTAAAAGAAGCAATCATCTCGATTCAAGTTAACATGAGTTTACATAATGGTTATTTAGGATAATCCAAATTATAAAAAAGGCTAGTAACTATTATTTTAGTACTTAAATTTCAATCGAAATATTTTTGGATTAATTTTTAATATATTACTTTCAATGTAAAATCAGCTGTGCATTTTACTTCACTAATTTAACTAATTTGTTGAAATGATAAAAATGACCATTCGTCATAGATTTGGGAACTTTTAAATTCTCTAATATTATCTATGGTGGATTTCGTAATTTCAACGAATATGACCATAGATAATATATTTAGGTTGCTTTAAAACACTTATTATTATCTCTAGTCGTTTTTGACTTTCAACGAAAATTCTTATATTGTCAAAGTAAAAGAATATAGCTATAGTGTTGGAGTGATTTGCTTACTCCTCCAGAAACTGTCATAGTAGTTAAAAGAACTTATAGGAATTGATGTCTACATTTTGAATCTTTATAGCAATATAACTAATTATTAACGCACATCTGGTGTTACAATATTAATTACTACAGTTCTAATTTAAATTAAAATTGTGACAACTTGCACCAACAACAGTATAGAAACTTGAGTCTTGTTAAGTTTAAAATTGGATCATCTTAAAGAAGAAGAAGACTTTGAAAGTGTAAATGACAAAAGTATTTCAAATTAATTTTACTTTCAAAATAAATTACATATTATGGCATTTAGTTATTGTTGGCCATTATTTATAAAAATTAATTAAAATTAAAAATTATTTGGATAATTATTTGTTACTAATAAAAAAAATTATATTTGAATTATTGTTATTATTTGTTTTATTAATTAAATCAATAAAGTCTGAATTTTGAGTTTGATGTATGATATATTTAATGATGATGGTCTAAAAAGTCAATTAATTAAATTGTTATTATTTTAAAACAATATTCAAATTAATTAATTGACTTATTTTAATGACATATTTATATAAAGTATGTAAGTGAAACAAAATAAAAAAATTAAAAAAAATAAAAAACAAATAGTATAGTATAATGTTAAAGAATTGATGAAAAAATAAATTATGGAAAAAAGACGAAACAATGTAAGTTTCCTGAACGCAATAAAAGTCTATCTCTATACAAATTATTTGTTATTATTTATTTTATAATTTTCCCGTTTTCTGTAATAGGTACAAAACATAATTATGTCTAATGATGTTATTAGATTTCTATCAGAATACTTTTCAGGATTGCAGAAGTACAGTAAGTAATGATTCATTTTTAATAGGATTTAATTAGACATTTTTATTGGGGAGCAGTATTATCCGTGTCAAATCTCTTCATCCACAAAGTTAAACCCCATTCCCGTTGTTTCACTTTTCAAAAGTTTCTTTGAATCGATTTAGCCGTTTAGAAGATTGTTGCCATACAAAGTTTTATCATAAAAAGATGGTAAATTGTTTCCATACAAGGAGAGGGTGTCTCCCACTTATGAAATGCGTCTTATGTCCTTTTCTACAACCCTGATAACGTGAATAAATAAGTACATGATGACCAGCTGAGTACCTTACTGACACGAGAAAGTGTAACACACAAATTCACTTTCGCTATAATACTAATTATCTTGGAGGATTTTTGATTCACCATCAGAAAAAACTAAAAAGTGGAAAGAGGCCCTACTTAGTAAACTCATATCACGTAAGACCAAAATAGCTAATTACAAGACCCTGATTCGACTAATCATAAATTATGATAGTGAAAGCTACACTCCTAAACCTATGAAGATCAGCAGAGAATCAGAAGTTCGAGTAAACGAAGATTCTTTCATCCGAACCTGCAGATAAATTCAGGAAATCCTGCAAGAAGGAGGATATAGTGAAGTTTATAAAATCACAAAGTTTCAGATAGTTCAGGCACGTACAGAAAGTGGGTGAAACAAGGATGCCTAAACAGATACTGAATGCGAAAGTCTACAATACCTGAAGAAGAAGAAGACCTCGTCTCAGATGGTTGAACCAAGTTGTTGACGATTTGAAGGTCATGCGTATCATTGAATCGGATATGCTGTCAAGTATTTGAAGGCGAGTGGTCTAAGAAGTTAAGGCTCACACCGGGCTATAGCACCTATTAGTAGGGTGAGGCCATGAGTTAAAGCATTAAAGCGTCCCAAAGTGACTGAAATATTATACATAATCTATAAACATTTATTTATGCAAGAAATTTGTTGTAAATATACTGTTATTGGTCGAGATGTTACATGAAAGGTAATGATTATTTAAAATTTTACTTTTAAATTATCATTAATGTAATACTATTTACCTTTCATTAAACCATATAATAATTTTATAAACTTTACACGTGCTTGTAAAATTTATTACCGTTGTATTATTGGTATTACTTTTGTAAAAAATTTTTACGCCGACAATATAATTTCTATCACCGCCCAATAATAAATTTTTGGTTAAAATACTTGTACCTACTTTGTAAATATAAAAACACATGGTATGACTTTACTCGTGTAGTAGGAGATTTCTTTTTTTTAATACCAACGCTCTCTCTAAAGTGCTATTATTAAGATTCAAGTCTCTCAAGATGTGGTAATGAATACAGGGTCAATAGACAAAATTTTACACTGTATTTTGTTATAGAAATATTTTCATGGTTAATATAAAAATTTGAATAAATATGTTTGGAAATGTCAAAAAAAAAACAAAACAAAATTATAGATGAATAATATATTGTACTTCCTGATTATTTTTAAAAAATGAATTACGATGACCCCTTTGACATTGAAGTAATAATAACCTGAAAGAAATTGCAAAAAGAAATTTTTTGGAATGAATGGGTTTCAATCGGATTTTTTATAAAAATCAATTACTTATTCATTTTGGTTAGATTATATTTCCTTTAGAAATAACTGAACTTCATTTGTACAAACCGATAAATAATATTTTCTAATTGAATGGGGAAAAATTTGCTAGAAATAAAAATTGGTTTATTCATGTAGTTTATGGAGTCCAAAATTGAATTTCGATCAAAATATCACCTAAAAAATGCAGACCTGAGAGATGCCTAGTTTTATTTATTTTTTTAAAATTTGTATATTACCAAAAAATTGTATCTTTACTAATATTATAAAGCGGAAACAATTGTATTTTTGTATGTAACGAATAAACTTAAAAACTACTGGGTCGATCTAAAAAATTCTTTCACCGTGAGGAAGCTACACTATGTCCGGATAACATAATCTCTCCCATAGGATATTTTATCTACGTATTTCCGCGGGAACTGGAACTACGCAAGATTTGTATTTTTGTATGTAACAAATAAATTTAAAGGACAGTAAAAAGTAGCCTAACTATTTCTGTGATGCCAAGCCAATGCCGAAGCCCCTCCCCTTGGGGGTGAAGAGGCTGAGGTACCAGGTGGCTCACAACAAATACTGTGTGTCCCATATCAAAAATCGAGTGTATATATGAAAATTTCGTGTCACGGGTTTCGTACATTCCAGTGACGCGGAACTAAGATCGAAGGCCGGTCCGAGGGTACTGGCATCCCATACCATATACCGGATGTATATATCAATATTTGGTTCACGGGTTTCCTACACCAAATGTCCCACAACAAATACCGGGTGTCTCAAAATTATCACAGCAACACATTTCCTAGTCAGCTAGTCAATTGTAATTTTATTGTGTTTATTTTATTGAGTTAATAAACGAAAAAGAATACGCAATCATATATAGGCGTTTTACATGTTCCATAACCACGTTTTATTTTAATAAATTTTCAACAAAATAAAATTATTTCGATGTTAAATTAAGCATCTATGCTCATTAGAATCGTATATATAATTATACATATTATTGTATAACACACTATTACGGATTATTTGGGTTGCATATTTAGTGTATTTTATGATTGCCGATGATCAAAAATATGTAAAACATTGATAATCAACCACATGTATTATGTACGGGTTTTAAAACAATTAGCACTGTTCCTTGTTTATTTACAATAAATTCTCAAAATATAAAACGATTTTGAACGAAGTTTTAATGAGAATGGTAAATATAATCTTATATTCACGTTGCTAGATACCTATACTAATAAATAATTGCCTTAATAGTTTTATTGTTGAAATACGTTTAATATTCGTACCGTGCATTGTACATGGAGATAACTTTTTAATTGATTGATGCGCCACGAGTAGCTAAATTTTATAATAAAACATTCGCATTCTAGAAAATATAATTATTTGTTCAATTGTTTTCATTTAAATTGTATAGCAAATGTCAAGCAAAAATTTATTGAATATTTACCAAAAATCATATTTAATCGTGGTTATTATAGGTTGAAAATTGTAAGAATGATCGACGTAATTGCATTAGTATTTATTTTTAATAGTAATTCATTTAAATTTGTTAATAAATTTTGAGAAATTTCCTATATTCCCTTCATACAGCTTCAACAGACATATTTCATTGATAAAGTTGCATTTCGTAACCATAGCAACGTGTGAAAACTATATGCACAGTGACCATAGAAAATACTATACAATTTTTACATCCTATATAATTTTTTTTTACATCTACAAAAAAAAAAGAACAAAGAGTTCCAAAAAACAAATTTATTATGACCGACAAAAGAAAAACCCCACTGATACTAACAAAGGAAAGATAATTCACGTGTGTTAAATAATCCTTTTTTTCTGCTGTAGTAAATATTAACATTAATTAAATATTTGTGAATTAGATAATTTAATTTGGCAGTAGGAGGCTGTACGACAATCGGCAGTTGGAGGCCATACTTACAATACAAACGTGAAAATGCAAAATATATGTGTACGTGCATATATAAACATTAGACTTTTTTAAATCTAAGTTACTTGAAAATAATTTTATATAACTCTGTTGTAATCCACCCGCCAAGGCAAATACTTCAATGCTATAATAATATTAAATTAATTATGTATTGTGTAAATTTTCATAGATATTTACAACAGTTAAAGGCTGCATTTCCACGTAAGTAAAAATAATTTTCAATTTAAAAAAAAATAAATAAAATATTTTTTGAGCGCAAAAAATTTATTTTCTTTAATTTTTTTTTTTTTTTTTTATAGAATTAATTTTAGTTTGAATAATTTTAGAAATTGATTATAAAACGGACACATTTTTTATATTGTAAAATTCATTTAATTTTTTTAATTAATTAATTTTATTTTTATTGGCAATTTCATTTTTTTACAAACTATGAAAAGTGGATAAATTTTCGCACAAAAAAGGCCTTATAGTGAATACACACAGTAGCGACTGATTATTCAAACGGGATTTACCAAAGCGACAAGCAATTTGTGATGTATTTTATCAAAGATTTTCGTTGTAATCTTTTGAAGTTTAAATTAAACTAAAGGCATTTTTCAAATTTTAAATTGATATATTCCATATATTTTCAATATCATAATGTTTCATTTAAAACTCCAAACTATTAGCATAAATAATTTTATAAAAATGCTAATTCAAAATATTGTTGTTGTCAAATGCATTGTTTATGATATTACTAAAAAACATTTTTTTTGGTAAGCTTAAGATAGTATTCTCATTGGAAATATTTTAAAATTTTGATTTTTCACTGTTTTATGAACATTTTAAGGGATTTAAAAATTTTACTAAGTACTGATATAAGAGAAGGTCTCAAAAAAGTTTAAGATTTTTAGCACAATTATTTAAACTATTATGTTGATTTTTATATATAACATACAGAGCATTGGGGAAAATTAATTAATTAACAGTTGAATATCTTTTTGAAAAATCGATTAAAAAAAAGACTTTCCAACGAACTTAATTAATTTTAGTTTTCACATTAAATCATAATTTAAAAAAATTTTTAATTGATATTTTATACACAAAAATAATTCTTCTAGATTATACTCTCTCTAATAGCAACACGCTCGCATCAAAACGTTCGCGCGAAACCCCGTTGCTTAATGGTATAATTAAGGTTGTTTGAGTTCCGAGAGTTAAGTTATTTTTTAGGAAATTTTCTCTTCTTTAAAGATCTTTTTTCTATTTAAAATATGTTATATATTCTTAAATTTTTCTTTGCTAAAAATAAAAAATGAACGTCTTTCGAAAAGAAAAATTTAACCTAAAATATAATTTTTGGTATTCAGTCATTTTTACCGCCAGTTTACCTTCAGTATCGACCAGTTTGGTTCTATGTGAAATAATAAAAAATTATATCAGATAAACACATATTTTGAAAATTAAGGACAGTTTTCTTTGGAAAAATCATTTCCACTGAACTAATATTTACAACCAACATTAATTTATGTTTTGTTTTTTATTCTAGCCTTGTTTGCAATTTTTGCTGTATGTTTACCATTAGGATGGAGTTCGCCAGCTTTACAAAAATTACAATTGGGCGATAGTAACTTAGGACGTCCATTAACACACAATGAAGGTTCGCTATTTATATCCTTAATCACGATAAGTGAAATTCCTGGTACATTGAGTATGATGGGATCAATAGACTATTTTGGACGGCGATTGGCCTGTACACTCCTATTAATACCATCATTTGTAGCTTGGATGATATTCGCATTTTCCACAAACATCATCCTATTTTATTTGGGACGTGTTCTAGCTGGAATGTGTGTCGGAATGGCAGTTACTTTATTACCAATATATTTGGGTGAAATAGCATCAAAAGATTTTCGTGGTACCTTATTAACATTATTAGCTACAATCGGTAATACAATTGATCCAATTATTGAGTTCATATTGACGCCATTAGTATCGCTAACAGCAAGTTCTGTCATCTCTTCTATACCATCCATCTTGGCACTATTATTAATGTTCTGGTCATATGAATCACCATATTATCTGGTCATGAAAAATCGAATTCCCGAAGCAAAGAAATGTTTAGAACAAATTCGATATGTAACAAAAGATAATGATAAAACAATAACTGATGAATTAAATGAAATTGAACGTACAATTACTGTACAAACGAAACATAAGGCATCGTTACATGAACTTTTTGTCGTCAAATCAAATCGAATAGCATTGATTTATATGACGATTATACATACAATTAAAAGTTGTGTTGGTCTTCCGATTATACGATATTTTATACACATCGTTGTCGAAAAATTAAGTTTAGATTTAAATGCAAATAGTGTTGCATTAATGGTTATGATTTTAACGGCTTTAGGTTCATTCAGCAGTACACTATTTGTACGAATAATTGGTAAAAACGTTCTAATGATTATTTCGTTAACCGGTTGTTTTTTTACTACCTTGATTATTGGACTCTATTATCATTTTGCAAACGATGAAGATTTGTGGATTCAATGGGTACCCGTAATATGCTTACTTGTCTATGCATTTATGCATGGATTAGGAATTGTAACACTGCCATACGCGTATCTCGGAGAACTGTTTGCAGCCAATATCAAAACTTATGCTGTTGTGTTTTCAAAATGTTATTTAGCTTTTTGCTATTTTGTGATAACGTCTGTGTTTCAATCAATATTTGATTATAATAATGCATATCCATTTTATTTTTTTGCATTATCAAGTTTTATGGGAATTCTATTTTTTAAATTTGTTATGCCAGAAACAAATGGTAATTCGTTTTATGAAATTCAAGTAAAATTAGGTGCTAAATATGATGATATTGAAGAAAATCTGTGATAAAATGGTTAACGGCGAAACCATTTTTATTTTTACTCCCAACTACACAATAGTTGATATACGCTAATCTAGTATATGTCATATTCTGTTATTTTTTGTAATCCGTGGTTCCAAAAGAGATAAAGATATACTCCTAGCCTACTTTATTTTAACAATAAACACTTATCATGCATGGGGGTGGTGTTAAACATATTATCGACGTGAAAGCTCATAGTGATCGCTATTGGAATTGACCTCATATTTAATTAAACGAAGTTAATTAAAAGTGGAAATAACTATAATTCTATAAAATTTTCATATTATACAGAAGAAATAGGTAAAAATAAGTGATCAGGATATGAGATAGTCGTTATGTTGTCAATATAACACATTAATTACTTATTTATTATACACTTGAAATAATTTTAAAAAAAATATTCGAATTAAATTATTTAGACGTGCATTTTTAATTCTTTTTATGAATTTATTACATTTAAATAAAGTAATATTTCGTTATTTATTAATTGCGCGATATAAATACAATGATATACTGTAGGTCAATAGTTTTTCGTTTATCGCTAGAGGCGCTACTCGTATTCATGCGCATGGTCTATATAAGCAAATAAATATTTTTAATTGTTTTCAACAAAAAATATGGTATTTTAAAATAAAAATAAATATTTTAGCAACAAACACAAATTATATTAGCTTTAAATAAATATTTACGTCTTTAAAATATAACACAAATTATAATAATATAATTTTACCATTTATATTATGTTTCATATTCACCACTCAAATGTTTTACATGGTAGTAAGATTTTTAGGTACGTAGTGATTAAAAAATAAAACACTAGATCGCGCAAAGATCGCACATTAAAGATATTTGATTAGCTTGATCTTGATTAGCGTATAGATTCGGGATAACTATACTATAGAATAAGATCAATGCTTTCCTACAAAATTATTGTATTTATTAATGATTAGTTTTTATGTTAATTTGTGACTATTTATTAAATTGATAAATTAAATTAAATCATTTTATTTAAACTGCTTATTACACCAATTATATTTATTTAGATTACAACGCTGTGTACATTTTTTTATCATTGTGTTAATTCTCCTGGATAATTCTATGCTTCGTGATTCATGAATTCACCATCACGACATTCTTAGAAAAATCTGTGAAAATTGTATCAGCTTTATTATAGTTTATTATAATCTATGATTTATAGTCGATAATAGTTAGTTCGTCGTTTGTTCTTAATTGTTCGCTATAAACAATTGTTCTTAATTTGTTTAATTATAAATTAAAAAAAAAAAAATTAAGTATACCCCAATTTCCAATTTAACTTTAATATTTTTATCTTTATTTTTATTCTATATTTACAACAAATAATCGAGAACAAACGACGAACTAATAATATATCAAAATAAAAAATTTTGCGGAGCTAAATTTCGTGACTCTTATAATAAATATATTTGCGAGGATGCGCAATATAATATTTTATCATATTGATATTTCATGATATTAATATTTTTAATTGTCTTTCGTACAAATTATATATTTTTATTAATTAAACAAATATATTTTAATATTAAATTTATTTCCTATACTTTTTCTGTTATCCATCTCCATTACGTAGTAATCTTTCAATTTTTGGGCAAATATTATGAAATTTAATTGGTATGCATAATATTGACATGAAAATGGAAGGCTTGTCGAAAAGTTTTTCTCTTCGACAAAACTTTAAGTTTTCAACCCCGCTGATGACGAAAAAACGATTCAACTACTCTAAAACTTGGCTTTCATCTTAAAAACTCATTTAAAATATTATGTGTCAAAAGGAATGAGAGTTAGAAAAATAGATTTAAATTCCAAACTGCTAGACGTTCAAGCTCCGTTATCTTTAATAATAGATAAATATACAAAGAAACTGTCTTATGTAAAATATTATGGTCTACAATTTTTATTTGAAATTATTTTTTGTAATTCTTTTCCTTTTTGAGATATAAGCATTTGAATATTTTAAATACTTTGATTGACGACGGGGGCTAGAGTAAATTTTTCATATTTTTTTCGAGATCAGTAGAGTTAATATAATACTCTATGAGTTAATATATAACTTACAATATGCGAACATTGCACATAGTTACCACACACATTGTATTATATGTGCAAAAATGTGGTTTCACCAGGAAAAGTGCGTATAAATGTGTTAGTCTTACATGACCTCACAAGTAAGTCTTACATGACCTCACAAGCCAGTGCACTAAATTCTAATTCGCAGCATACTCTAGGTGTCGCCAAAGTGAGAAAGTCAATTCTATTTTCTATGATATGTGCATGTACGTCAATGTGATAAAATCATAGACTTGCACATCTATGTAGACACTACCACATTATTGTACATATAATACAACAATGTGTCTTTACTTTCTCCCTTTGTTGCCGACAGCTAGTGTGTGCTCCGAAAGAGAATTTTAGTGCACTGACCATTGCTTGTGACGTCATGTGAGACAGACATATTTATATGCAAGTGTCCTGGTGAGAAATAACCATTTATGCGCAACTGTATTTCGAAACGATTAACCAATATACGGCGATTCATGACATCATCAGAATGACCAGTATGCAGGATTCTATTCGGAACACAGGCTTAAATTCAATACGATGATCACTATAATCAATCTAAGCCTACACCATATTTCTCGCTCTGGCTTATATAGCAGTATATGATTTAGTACAAAACCTATACATTGTATATGAAAGATTGACGATTGTTGAAATAGAATATACAACCTAATATGGCATACAATAATTATTGCACACGTACAACAATCCCATGTACATTCAATAATCAATTCTAAGCCAGAATGACACAATAATAATACATCGCCATGGGGGATTAACTGAAAAAGCATAGACAATTGATATTTGTCTGTGAAAAAGTGTCTAGCTGTAAACAACCCTAGGATAGGTATAGGGTTAGGAAAGTTAGTATACAGAACTTTTACTAATTTCGTAGTTTGAAATAAAACCTTAATATAACCTACAATAACTGTTGTCAAGAAAAGTGGAGGTTTGTAAATATAGTGAGTGTTGAATTATAAAATACTTTTTAAACAATCATATGCAAATTTTATGTTATAACTTTTCTCGGGAATAAATAAGTAGACGTTTGTAAAATATTAAATTTTTAATGATATTTATTTAGTATCAAATAACTTAAATATATTAATAATATATATTTTTTTTCTCATTATGTTAGATTTTAAGCAAAAAAAGTAATTTTATGTTTATGATAATTCAATATTATTCATTCAATTTTGATAAGTTGTCAAAGTAAATTAGTAAAAATAAAGGAACATAAACCTTGGACAAATTTTTTTTTTAATATATTGCAAAATAAAATTCTCACCCTTAAATGCTTATAAATTATTTAACTTAACAATGAATTAAAATAAAACCTATGTTTTTTATTTTACTTTCTGATCAACTTTCAAACATTAATGATATAGATAGAATCGGCATGTGCAATGAAGAATCAAATAATGCCGAGTTTATTTGAAATAAATCTAGTTGTTTGATTGTTGCCCAGTAAGCACAATATGATTGTTTCCAAATATTATCAAAAATATACACATAAAAATAAAGACTAGTATTTTTTTAAAAATTATACCCTTTTAAAATATATAATCCCAAAATTCGAACATAAATATTAACGTTAATCCTTTTATAATCCGGATATGGAATTGTTTTACGGTCAGCTCTCTGAGTGCCATTAAATTAACCATTTAAAAAAAAAAAAACTAAAAATTGTTATTGTTTGCGCAATGTTCTATGATATACACAATTAACCATCAAAAAGCGCAGATGCAATAATTTTTAGTCCTTAATATTTTTGGCACATTTCAAACATTGCTTCAATAGTTTCTGGAAGAAATGTCTCCGTTACCGATAATAAACTTTATTAGAAAAAAGTTTTATTATACCGACATCGAAATATAATTTAAACTGAACTTTTATCGACTTCCTTTCTTAATTTATAATTTTAGTTACAATGATTCAAGTTAAACATATTATGGTAAAAAAGTAAATAAGATTTTAAATTTGTAACACCCGGGATTTTAAACAGTTTTATACCTGAAATAAACAAAGAGTACTATTTGAATGTGTTGGAATACAAGTTAATAAATTTAATCGTTATGAAATGTCATTTGTACAAAGACTACTAAGATAGCAAAACGATAAATATTCATTATTTAAATTCAACGAATATCGTGAATTGGAACTATTTAACAGAGCGTTTATTATTCTGTTACTGTGTTATTGCTATTTTGAAATTGACTACTCGCTAAACGTATAGAAATATTATTTTTCGCCACGGCAACGAAGACACTCTTTTTTATCATAATATACAATAATGATTTTATTTTTCTTAAAAATTACTACCAAAATACCTGAATTTTTTGTTTTAACTGGATGGCATTTTTAAAAAAGTGAAATAATTATTTTTGTATGGAAAATTTATATGAAATAATATGGGGAAAAAAATATGAAAATTTTGTTAATCAAATTTAGTTTTAATTTTATTTGATTAAATATAAAATCATAATGAAAGTTCTAAAATATAATTTTAGCCTGGATCACATTGGATGGCAGTGTAAGTTAATGGCTGTTCGAGCTGATTTTATACTCTTATTAAGCTCTTTATCTGAATTTTACATTTAAAGCTAGTTTCCATTAAAGGTTCTTACACCACCTTATAATAAATGAATGATATGCTATTCAAATAAACTCCATACAAATTTCCCATTAATTTTTGGATGATTTTTTATTTTAAATTAATATTTGTTATTTTAGAGTACTTAAAAACTTTTGCCTTAAGTTTAATATGTGTTTTGACCTGAATATTTTATCTTCAAAAAATAATAATACTTTGTTATAATTATCTATCTTAAATAAGAGGTCCCCAATTTTAGCCAGATGCGATTTAAAGGAATTTTCATCCATTCACAATCGAAGTGACTTCCACCATTAATCGACTTCTTACTATAACGAAACTTAAATTATCGAAAAGTTCATAATTTCAAAGTCACACGGCCGACAAATTAAAAAAAAAAAGTAATGAAACGTATCCATTTATACACCTTATTCGAGGTTTTACAAGCAAAAGCAGTCCACTGATATCACTATTCATTCGTATTGGATGTACCCGTACATTTTAATTGTTCCTTCTGCTATTTCCCAACGTTGTATGGTATGTCCGATGGTAATAATATTCTCCATTCTAATGATTATTGCTATTAATTATCATAAGGTTCCTAATACCAAGCTTTCCGATGATTGCTAACACGAAATTATGATTGTGGACTCCGAAAATGGGGAAACTCATGTTAATAGTTGGGAATTTTTCAAAGAAACTTAAATAAACACTGACACCTCGCCTCGTTTTGAAATACTCATATGTACGTCGTTTATAAGTTTTACTTTCTTTATCATTAATACAAATCTTTATCATTAATACAAATGTGTATCTTCAGGACCTAATCAATTTTTTGAAAAATCATTATGTCGCTATCCTTTGAATATAAATGAAAATTATCAAAGTCAAATTCGTTAACATCAAATAAGGACAATATTGAGAATTTTCTTGTAAATTAATTTTTTTTAACTATTTTAGTCAATTTTCATTGAATGCAAACAGACAAATTATGCCCAAAGAATATTTGGAAAAAAATTAAAAATATGTACAAATGAAATTCATAGGAAAATTTGTAGGCATGAATAAATAAAAATTTAGTAACCCCATAAATATTGCGGCTACCAAATAAATATCGATTGTGTGATGTTTTCAAATTATTGCCACAAGTCATAATTTTTAAATCAAAATTAAATATTTAAAAAAAATGTTAATAATAATAATAAAACAGTTCCAAGAAAAAATTTTTTTTGTTTATATTTACAAAAATTGCGAGATCAGTCGAAAAATTAGTGTACGATTTAATATTTTTAAAGTAGACGAAACTTTCGAGTATTGTCTAATAATATTTATCCATTTTTTTACACAATAAAAGCGTACACAGCACAATTCGATAAAACTTGTATTTTTTTTATTTTTTGGAAAATTCAACTTTTATATTATTTAACTTTGAAAATATATATATTTCAGATGAAAATGGGGTTGTTATTATTCCAAGTTTTACCCTATCAAAGAAATGCACTGAATTCTATTACACGTTTATCAATAATAATGAGTTCTTAGTTTTTAGGCAGTAGAATTAAATTATATGAAATTTTATGAAACTTAACGTTTCGAAAATCCTAGAAAATTAATAGAGTATTGTAGTTCAAAATGAATGATACTGTACCAATTTTCTTTTTTCTAATAGTTGTCAGAAACACTTCAACAATTGTGATCGACATGTCGATACACTGGTTACATCGTATCAGAATACTAAGATTATGTTCTGACAGTATTGTAAGTTGTGTGACATTATTTGTCAAATCCTCTATTGGAATATTGGAACCTAGTCATAATTGCGCATAATATGCAGGATTTTCCTCCAACATGAATTTGTTAAAAATCTTATTTGCACATTGTAAAATATTTTAAGATATGAACCCAAAATTGTTACAAGTAAATATTCCCATCGAAAAATTGACTTGATAACATGCTGATCTGAGTATATGGTCAAGCTAAACTATTCTACTGCATCGTTATTTTGTTAAAAATAAAATAAATTATTTTTACACATATTTTGTTTTTATTTACGAAATTTTAATCCACTATAAATATTCAATTATACTGGACATTGCCCAAATAATAAAATGATCTAGGTAGGATACTAAAAGCGTAGGTACTTGATAGTGTTTTTAAAAAATTGAAATAAAAGAACATCATGGAAGCCTACATCTATAGCAAATTGTCTGACATTAAAAAAAAAATAAAATTCAAGAATTTTATTCATTCCGTGTTTTCATAAAATTTCATATAAAAAAAGAATTACCTCTTCTACACTTCGTTAGTATCAAAATTATAAAAAATATTTGTGACTTTTTTGGAAATAATTTTTTCTCCAATGTGGATTAACGAAGTGGTAAATTCACAAAAATATTTAATTTAAAACTTATTTTTATATTAAAAAAATATCGAAATGATTCGATTATCACTGAATATGTGTTTATTTCTTCTAATCAATGAATTTAAAAAATTATAGACAGATAAATCGGCGTTTGTTTTAAAGACAGGAATAAACATGGCCGATAAGAAAAGAAGTGAAACTTCATTAATTTAAAAAAAAATTATTTGTTTTAACTGTGGAAAATATTACACTGTTTATCAACCCATAAGTATGTTTTTCGTTTTATGTATTACAAGAAATTCAGAAAAGACAGAATGCCCTTTGACACAGACCTTCGGTGCACTTGAACATTTTAAAATGAGCATTTGCACTATCAAATTATTGTTTTTAAATGACACGTTAAAACTATAAGAAACAAGCAGTCAAAAAACAAGCTTAAATATTCTCGAGCTGGTCATTCATTTTAAGTATTAAGCTTCAATAAGTAACATACTAAAATTGAACAAACTTGTAGCTTTTAATTTATGATATCGATATTTTCGAATTATTTAAATGAATCAGGCAGAAGTTTCACTTCAAAATAATTACAATAATCACAACACATATTAAGTGTTTTAAACATTCACACTGCCTCACACACATGCATAAAATTTACAAAAATTAAGAAGAAGTATATACAAAATAGTCCATTACCCAATACATATCCGATGGATCTTTAATATGAAGTGTGATAATAGCCTCAATATCATTTTGCAAGTATGATGGTATGTTTATTCTATTTGTTGGTAGGTGTATTTAGAGAAACACAATTCGGATGTTGGTACAATTGGAAACGTTACATTTCAATGTTATGCGCAAAACTGGAGGCATTTTGCTAATAATGACTACAAAGTGATTAAAAATGGGTATGTCATAACAAAATATTAATTATAAATTATGATATTAATGACAAGTTTTTGAATTATAACACCTAGTTATAATTTTGTAGCTAATGATGATCTACAATTGACATTATTTGAATTTTTAAAACGAATAAATAAATTCTAAACGAGCCCATACCTTAATAGATAATTTACTAATAAGATATTTGCCATTCTTTGCATATAACAATCAAGAGTAGCATTTCCAATACTACTAACACCTAAAGTTTAGTTTCTTTAAGACTAAACAAAGATATTGAGATTATTATTACACCTACATTATATAAAAGCCCACGGAATCTTATTTTGTACAATTAACATGAGACCAAAAAAAAAACATTAATCTCCCATTTTAATAATATTATTTCTTTGCGTCTCTGTTGATCCAGCATCCCCACCACTACATTCTTTATTGTTCTCTTTTGATATATTCTGATTCATTTGATCGTTTTCATATTCAACAAAATCGTCAAATAAACTTGGCCACGCTTCTGTATCATCATAACTACTTAAATCATCACCAACAGCTTCAGCAAAATTTAAAAACATGTTCCATGTATCACGTGGTATACCACGCACATGTGGATGTTTCTCTAAGAAATGTAACCATTTTTGTAAAATTGGAGGTTCACGAACATAAAACACTAATCTCCATAAACATATTGCCATTTCAGCGGGTAAAATCCGTTGTCCTGTAACTACATCTAAACCAAATCGAAACGTAAATCGATATAAGTCTTTAAATAGTTCCGTATTCGATTCAATTTCTTTAACAAGTTCGGGTAAACGTTGTTGAATCGATTTTAAAGAATCAACTCGCATATTTTTACAACCTTGTACAAATTCATCGCGTGTAAATCTACACATTTGTTCCGCATTTAACTTCCACGCTAAGACCAAAACTCGAAATTCATCAGGGTTCACTTGTAGATCTTCACACAAACGTTCAATACCATCCGCTAGAATGGTATCTTCATTTTGATCCTTGTATTGATCAAAGAGAGCATTTAACCTGGTTTCGGAGACTGCCTGTTTAGAATCAAATTGACCCATTGTGGATTTTTTGCTAGACGTCGTATAAAATGCACGCTGGGTACTTGAATTTATTGAATTTGTGCTTGATAAATGTTGTTGATTTGTTGTCGAACTAAGTGATCCTGTTTGCAGATGATGTAAAGATTGCTTTGTTGTGATAATATTCGTTGTATTTCCATTTGCATGTGTCACTGTTGCGTAAACACTGTTGATTGTGTTGTTTATTTGATGTCCACCAATTTCAGTTGGCACATATGTAGGACTTGCAGCATCAGTATATAAAGTTTCAAGTTCTTGCATCTCTGATAAAAAAAATCAAGGCATTTACTTTTGATTTTAAATTTATACAAAAAAAATATTTTTTATATGAAAGATAAAAATTATACGAACACTTTTTAAGTTAAAAAATAAACAATATTATATTTTTTTGGGAATTTGTACATCACAAAATAATTGCTCGAAAAATTTATCCTATTTTAAAGAATTAATCAACGAATCTTGACAATGTTTAATCTTACATCTCTGTTTTGTGAGCAAAAACTACTTCAGGCTTGCGATCACCATCATAAACAATATAAACTCTCCATTAACTTGAGTTACACTAGAATCCATAAAATGATTATCTATATATCTTCAAGATATACGTATTCATATTTCTATTTTACGAACGATGCGAATATTCACAAGTAGAATAAGAACTAGGCATACTGACTTTTTTTATCAAAATGTGAAAGTATTTTAATTTATTATTACAATCTCTGATATATGCCCCCATACTACATGTATTTTTATGTAAATCATACTTAAGATAAAACATTCAGAGAACTTAAATTGCAAATATCAATGCTTACTTTGATCGTACACATTTCGGTGTCTTTTCAAACAAGTGACAGGTATATATCTTAAATTAACCGTGGATTAAATAAATAAAAATTTGTGGGATTTATTTGCATAAATTAACAATTCGAATAATTTATTACGATTATAAACTCACCTCGTTTGTCGATTTCGGAAGATTGATTTTGTGGTGCACTCAATGGTGGCACCTTGAAACAACTTAGACAGTTGCCCATTTGAGGTAAAATCTACAAATATATCGGTGCGATATTGCACCACATTCGCACCGATCAAATGCATGTATAATGGTTTATACGTCACTTTCTTATTGATGAAAAATTTCTATTGGAATCTAAAAATTTTATTTAAATGTAAATATGAAAAAGAATTTTGAAAATCAAATAAATTACCTAAATATTAAATTACTTAAATTAACACATACAACGCACAATATTAAAAAATGCAGATAATTTTTATAAATTTCATGGTGGTTTTCATCGAAGTGTGTGGTCTTCAATATTGATTTGAAATGTTTAGATATTTAATAATATTTACCCAGCAGCAAATATAAATTCATTAATATTTTATATTTCTTTACTTAATATTACTTTTATGAATGTTTAATTTACTTTATTAATCAGTAATTTCATCAAGTTACGATTTTGATTTTTTTTACAAAACCATAATAAAACAAGATTTTGTAAGAAAATAATCGAACTGAATAATTTCTTAAATTATTAAAAAATGATACTACTTAAACTATTTAAAAGTACTTAGTTAATATTTGAAACAATTTGTTTCATTAATTTTCCTAAATATTTGAGACAATTTGATAATAAATCATCACTATTATGGAAAATTAAATGTATGTTGTCAAATATATAAGATAGACATGTTTAAAATTCAGTGGTTTTGACAATCACTATTGTGAAATAATTCCGATTTTACTTCTACACCATAGACTTATTTAGTTAAGGAAGAACATGCAATATTAAATTTTAAGGTTAATCATTGAAAATAAAGTATATAGACCTTTTCATTTCAAATAATAAGATTCTCTTTTGATTTTAGCAGAAATTCAAAAAAATAAACAGAATTATAATTAAATTTTATCTTTTACAATCTTATTGCTGACTGAAACAAGAATTTATTGAAAATTTTAATAAACGAATCGATAATTAAAATGAAAAGATGTATTAAGAATTCATTCGAAATGTAAAAACTAGCTCCGTACTGTACATTTCAAAAAGAAAATAAACTTAGCCGAAATTATACTATATATGTGACATTAGTGTAATTCTTAAGTTACTTAAAATGCATTTAAATTTGGCTTACTAATTAGATTAATATGAATATTATATAATTTTCACAGCTATTTATAAATAGTAAAAAAAAATAAAATAAATAAGATAAATTATTTTTAATAAAAGTTTATTAAAAAAATTAATTAGATGTACTATTGCATTTGACTATATATCCTGCATTAAGCCAATTCGTCTTAAGCCAATTTATTTATTCCGTTTTATTTTTCGAAATAGCTATTCTATTTTTCGAAAGTCTAGAATTTTGTATTTATTCCAGAATAATTAATTTTGTTAATTTAAAATTTTTAAAAGGTTAAAAATAAATGTTTTTTATTCAAAAGAATAAGTATGTTAATTCTGATTTATGCTGATTCTTCCAGATTCATCACAGTAAAATGGCGTTTTAATTCATAAAGATAACTCTTGTTAGTGTTATTCTTGAATTAATTCAACTGAAAATTGTATTGAAATAACTATGGTTAGCGATAACTTGAGGCTAGTGCTGCTAATGGTGCAATACATTTTAATAAGTATATGATTCAGATATTTTATACAATAACTGTAATTTAATTGACCATATAATATACAAAAATATACATTCCTTTTATTTTTCCAAACGTTATATATGAAAGCTGTATAAAAACTGAAATATAAATTTAATCTGACTACAAACATCAAGTCATTACATAGCAAACTTCAACTGAATACAATACGACAATAACTAATTTTACCGTATTCGTGGTAAGATTGTGCATGCTTAATTTCATTACATTATGTTAATTTTTTTTAAAATTATTTATCATATAAATAGTATTTGATTTTCTATGAATGCAGTGTTTTGCTCGGTAGTTTTTTAATTTTGTAGGTCTATAAAAAACATCTGATTCTCTATAATAAAAAGTATAAGTATTCAATATAGGACGAAAAGCGTTTGTATGACAGACGGACATTTTACATTTAAAGAAAAGTCGATATTACCGACGACCTCTACAGTGCACAGTAAAAATGGCGTTTGGTGATTATCCAAAGGAATATAATCCTGCTGTTCATGGGCCATATGACCCAGCTCGTTTTTATGGAAAACGTAAGATATTCAAATTACGATTGAAATACTTTATACTTAATTTATTTGCTAAAATATATTCTTAAAATATTTTTGAAGATTATGTAATAATATCATACATAACCAATAATGAAAATCGTTGCTTAAAAATTCTAAAGAACTTGTTTTTTATTGAAATCAATCTTTTTTTTAATATAGCGGATACTCCCTTGGCACAAGTGAAACTTGGTGAAATTGGATCATGGATTAGCCGTCGTAATAAGAGTCCACAAGCCATGGCAGGTGCGGTTAGCCGAGGTATCTATAATTTTTAAATATCTTCTATTTACTATGTTTAAATTATTTTAAGATTTAAAAATATTTTTATAAACCCAATTTTTTTAGCTTGGTGGAGATGGCAACACAAATATGTGCAACCAAAACGTCATAGCATGGCCCCATTCTATCAAATTATTGTTGGATCAATGGCATTCTTCTATTTCATTAATTACGGAAGAATCAGTAAGTTTTCAACAATTTTCAATGAAAAAGTATTCTTTACATTTGACCTATAATTATTCCTTTTTTTTTTATAGAGCACCACCGTAACTACAAATATCACTAAACGGGTAAAGACCCTTTTACAAAAATTGTAGTGCGAATTGTTATTGAAAACTAAAATTCCATTTCATAACATAGAAAGGTAAATTGAAATTAAAATTTCGTTATTATAATTTTAAAAAAAATGCATTACTGTTATTATAACTTTATATGTTGTGTCTTTATTTCAAATAAATATACTTTTACCTGAAATTTGTAATTTTTATGACATTCAATGAAATAGAACCCCACTTACCAGAATTTGCGTAGAAGAAAAAGTTATAAAAAGCATATAGCAACAAATTTATAACGAAAAATGCCATACTAATGTGACGTAATATGTTTATGGGCACTAGGATCGATCGAATTAATGTGAAAGTCAATCGCTTTCATTATTCGCGCTCTAACTAAACGTTTTTAAATGTATCCAAGAAGTAGTTACCAAATTGAAGCAAAAGAGACAAAATTCAAAAATAATTACTATTTTTACTGTTACCTCATATATGGACACAACAATTTAAATTTCTCTGTTAGTAAAACACGAAATATTTTTCCTATGTTCAAGTTCATCACCATTTGTTTTATTTCATATTGAATTCTAGGAACTAAGAATCTAGTATGGAATAAAATCTGAGTGGATCGTAAAATTGGATAAAACTTGAAGAATCTCAATTACAGAAAATTTTAACATTGTATCGCGTGTAGAATTATGATAATTTTATCTTTACTTGGTAAATAAAATTTTACATTCTTCTCTCATAAATAATTGCAATTTTCATATTTTTTACGACATTGCAATAAAATTTACATAGACACATTTGAAAAAGAAATATCGTATTATACTTTTTGTAATGTAAATGTTTATTTAACATTTCAGCTACATATAGCGCTTCGATCGATTTGTTTATCCCCTCCATAATCTTATGGACCGTACGGATAAGACCTTTCATACATATGATCATTAATTATTAAACAAAGTACTATATAGATGAAATATCCGTCTGTTTTAAAATTCAGATTAACACTATCAAACACCAATGGCAAACAGATTAAAAAAGAATTCAAACAAAAAAATTTAATAGATTTGGGTAGGATAAATTCCAAACGATTTTTATGAATTATATATCTGTCAAAAAGTTATCTCCAACATTTTAAAAAACAATTTAACTTTTATAGAATTTTATTTTTTTTTTATAATAACATTGTACACTTAAATTTGTGTGATTACAGAGAAAAAATGTTTTGGAAAATTTATAATATACATCATAATATTATCATCAGTTTTTAAATAAATTATTTTACAGTTTATTAAAATTAAATTTGTTTTCTTTAATAGTTTAGGTACTGCTTGATTTTTTTTTTAAATCAACTTATAATGCTTATGATTTTAAACTATGAAAAAAAAAATTATTTAAAATTGTTTCCTATAGTAGCTCAATTGTGAATGCAGTTATTAGTTATTGTTTTTTTGTAATTAAACTGGCGGGTATTTTATTTCGGTTCCTATCTTGTTTATTTATATTATAGTTATTTGTATTTATTTCTATGACGTAATAAGGAGAAAAAACATTTAATTTAACACATAATAAAATTAGCACTTATTTTATTTAACGGAAGCATTTAAATGCTCAGATCTCATATCTTTAGTCAACTGTCTTTCATCTCACATTCGATAACTTTCTCTCTTTCTTTTTCATTAATACAAAAATACTGAATTTTAATTTAACATTGTTAATTAATAGTTTTTTTCTAACATTTGTTTTTAATATAATTTATAGGTATTTATAATATAATTAATTATAATAATATGATTAATTAATAAATATTAGTTCATCGTTAAATCATCACAGGCTACGAATATAATTAAACCTAATTCAAATGTATATTTCTATTTAAAAATAAAATAAAAAACAAATTAAATTTTTACTAATTATTTGAAACAAATTTTAGGAGCTTATATTCGATTTGTTCCTCAATGCAATCTAATCTTTAAAAAATTATTTATTAAATTTTAGTACAATTATTTTAGTCAGCGTATGGGAAGAGATTCGCCCACAATAACAGTGGCTGATTCAGACTAACTCACTTGAACGTGAGTGGATTCCAATAATTGGTAAAAGTGTGTAATCATATTTTACTTTTCATAAACCAATCCGATTTTAAACAACCTACCAATTATGCAAAAAAATTATACTGCGTGGGAATCTAATTTCATTTATTTGATGTGTAAAGGGCATCAATTTCTCACTTTTTGGGAAGATTTTTTCTGAAAATATGTTTATTTTATAAAAACTATAAATTTGATTAGTAATAATAAAGCTCATATGATCCAGCCTTTAAATAACAAGATAGAGCGAGAATTAAGGAGATATTTTTTAAAAAGATACTAGGTTTATGTATTCTGATGCCCAGAAAAAGTTATATATTATTGCAGTGAGATTTTGTTAAATCAAAATGACTATTATCTGGTTTTTAAAAACTACTTCAGGAAATGTAGAATATCATTAAATGCAATTTCAATGCTTTTAAATCGTCTTCACCATTTTATATAAAACTATACGAATTATTAAACAGTAAAGTATAAAACTAGTTCAGAATTACTAAACCTTATTTTAAAAATTAACGTATTTTTATCTGACCCTTTTTTGATGTGCCGATAGAATCTTCAGGGACAATATAAAACCATTGAGTTAAAAATTTTCGAAAACTATAAAACTTCTTAGTGCAATTAAATAAAGGTGTGTTAGTAATCACGCTTGACCAAATTTTATAGCTTGAATTTAAGTTAACTTTATGTTGTTGGAATATTTATTTAAAAATTAACATTAAAGTTTCAAGATATAACTACATTATTTGAATTATATAACATAATTTCTCATAAGTCATATCATGCAGTTAATTGGAATATGGTTTTCTTAATTACGCCGCTTATTGATTAGAATGAAGCAATTGAGTTTATTAAGCTCCCTTTAAAAATCTGTTCAAATTAAAAAGTAAATTGTGATGTAAGTAAAAAAAAATTAAATTAAATTTTTGAAGCGTTTGATAATAATTAAAAAAAAAACATGTTTATTATTCTTACAAAAATAATTTTTAATTAATAACAAACTGATTTGATCAGAATCTTTATAATTTTTGCTTGTTTTTGTTATTAATAAATTGGAATGTCTTAAAATTACCGAGTATAAATAAGCGTTAAAACTTAACATAAATAATTTAAAAAGAAAAAAAAAATGAAGCTGAAGCATACAAAAGTTGCATGCATTTTGCTTTATTATAAATGTTCGTTTATTCAATTAATACCCAGCGAATATTTTGGATATAAAACACCTAACGACGCTCGATGAGTTTTGTTTAAAACTCATTTTTTTTATATGAAAACAGTAGAAAGCCTGATATTGTATAGCCAGTTAATAGGTTTTGATTGAATAAACGAAAAGTCGTATTATGTACATTTCGTGATTTTTTGTTTTTCAACTTCAATATTATCACATTTTAAAAAAAATGACAATTCATTTTTTACACAATTGCATTATATTTTATAAAACAAAACCTGCAAATTTTAAATTAATGTAAAAACAATCATTTAAAGCTAAAATTTAATTATTTTTATAGATTTTAGGAAAACTGAATGCCAACTTAATAATTTTATTAAATTGTTCAGATAAACATTTTTGGATCACAATTGACTCAATTATTTTACTAAAATTTAAACAAAATTCACGTCGTAGAATCTAGATACACTTGGGAAGAACTTTTTCTTTTTTATTTGGTTATTCCAATTTATTAAGAGTAACTCTAGCTAGAGCTCTACATTGTAAGCATTAATATCTGCTAAGTTGCCACTCATAATATGTGAGTACCTACATATAATACTTATATTGTGTAGTTCTAGCTAGAAAAGCTTCCCTATTTAGCAAGCTAAATAAAGCTACACTAGTCTAACTAGAACATTTTAAAAATCTGTATCACGTGATGTATGTATCATCTCATTAATTCTAGCTAGGGCATTTCTAGTCATAATGTACACATACCTTAAAAATATTTTATTATTACGATTTAATTCAATATTTTAATAACGAAGCATAGTAAATTTTGAAATAAAGAGCAGGTTTTGCAGTACTCAGTTTCACAAATAAAATCCGATGCCTCGCATTTGTACCTTTATTCGATATTAACAAATTTTAGCTTTAAATATTTTCTTTAGGTCCGATAAAATGGCAAACATTTTTGTTTATGAGGAGAATTCAACTATTAATAACAAAGATTTTATTTATTTCATTTTTGTAGTCAATTTAATTATTATAAATAAAATTTATCTAATTTTTCTTCTATAATTTAATAAATTAGTAACGGTTTATATATGAAACATTTCCTTTTTTTCTTTAACTACTTTAGGACCATCATATGTTAATAATACTAATTAATAAACAAATTTTCATTTTTCATTTATACCTGAAGGAATTATACAATAAATACATTTAGTTTGTTTAACATCGGTTTGTTTTCATGATTTTGTACATTTACAGCAAAAATTTGTCCCCGAGATTATGTATTTTTATTTTTTTTAGCGCATTTGCAAAACATATCGATTTATAAAAAAACAATTGCTTTTTTGATAAAGGAATATAAAACAAATTTATAAACTATTTTTAAAACCATTTTATTATCAGATTAACTTGTAATTAAAATTTTTCGGACTAATATGTAACGCCATGAATACAAACATTGGTAAAAATAATGGTAAATAGTCTGAATTATAGTTGCAAATTATATGATACAGTTTACTACTATTCAAAAATTCGAAAAATTTGTATAAAATATTTTAAAAGCTAATTTCGTTACATTTATAGATAAATCTTTTTGTTTCTGAATTTAGGTGTAAATCTGACAAAATGATCTTATTTTTTTAGTCTGCTATTCAAAATTCTATTTTTAAGCCATAATTTAAAATTAAACATTAACGGATTGTCCCATTTATACAGTTACTAGTACTGATTTTTGTTCGACCTCTATTATTCAAACTGTAACATAGTGACTATAGAGGTATTATTTTAATTTTCTTGCTTAAAAAATAAAAGTATTAATATACAAAAAAAAATTTTTAATAAAATAATTTTTGATATTTAAATTCACTGAGATTTTTTAATGCACTGTCTATTGAGTAAGATATTTTTTTATAATTGTTTTAATCTCCGCTGTTTTATGTAATACTATGGTTATGAGTGAATTGAAATTATGGCTATATATTAAAAATTAATTTAAACGTTAAAATGGTTGTAAACGTAAAATGCGATTATTTATATATTTGTTAATATTACTTTACAGAAATGGGCATGTGCATTTCAATAATAACTTCAAACAGAGCAATATTATATGTGGGCATTGTAAATATTCGGAAAATTATGTAATAAAAATATAATTATGGAACGAAAATATTAATTATTTTATTAAAAAATCAATCGGAAATAAAGAAGTCGTTCTGTTTTGATTATTTTATACTATTATAATTAAAATATTGTTTTTTACAGACAATTAAAGTTTTAGTACTATTTTACCGGAAGCCATTTAATTGCCGTGAACACAATACACTTTTTTTCACAGACTATAACGTTATTAATCATTAAAAAAATGCAGGAGATTAAAATCATTGCCAATGTTTAAGAAAATTAAATATTAACTAACTATAAATACAAAAAGCTCTTGAAATTAAATATTTAAAAAAATTACATTACAATTAAAACATATTGTTTATTTGAATTATAATTATTCATAGTAACATTCATCATCAATGAATTAAACTAATTTTTGTATAACACAATTCCTAAATGATATATTTGGACTATAAATTAGTAATCATAAGTTGATAAATTAGCGTAAAGTAAAATTTATATTTTCAATAAGAAAGTGTCTCTTGAAATACCAAAGATTAATATAGCATAAAACTAAATAAAAATTTTTATTCGACTTCCAGAAGTTCTCAATTCACCAGTATACACCGGAGCACCGGAATAAATAGTCGCGATTGTTTATTATAAAAAATACCTTAGAGATGATGTTAAATATGAAAAACAATCTGTTTCTAAATGGGAAGGATTAAAAGTTCTTTTGAGATTATTTAAAAAAAAAAATTCAATTTAAAACTGCCTGTGTTACTTTGATGATCGAAATTTATGAGTCAAAATATTATATCTAGGAATTGAATTGTTTTCAAATATTATTTCATAATACCTACAGTTATTATTGATTATCTTCGTTAATCTCAACATTGATTTTGATAGTCACATAATTATAATTTATGTATTTCTTATTTCTAAATTATGGTATTTTTTATCCAGAAATATCTTACAAATTTTTTACGTTATGTAAAAAAGTAGAAGTGCTTAGGTTATATATTATCAGTAATATGGCTGTATAAATATATTTTATATTCAAGTTTTATCAAAACGGTCTACCACAAAAGACTTCTCCCTAAACTTAAAAATTATCTCTCAGTCAAATTTTCTGAAATTTAGAATCAAAGAGTTCAATTTTTCAGAAGAAAATTTTTACGTTATATTGAAACCATTTGTAATAGAATATAGATTTCAACTGAGAGCTTTTTAATTTTAGAATTTAAATAAACAGTCAAATTCCAAATAGTGTAAGGAGTCTTTTTATTTAAAAAATAATTTTTACATACGATTGACCTAAGAATAGAAAAAAGTATTTACAATCCGTTATAAATATGTTACACGAATTTCTAGTAAAATAATAAACAAGATGTTTTTTATAAATTTAAATTTGTTTTAAAAATTAATCACTAGCGATATTGTTCACTGGGCTATAAGTACCTTATTTAAAAAAATAAGGATTTTCGAAACAAGAAAAGTGTATAAATATTTTCATATCATATGAATATAATTCATACATAAAGCATCCTGTATAAAAAGAAGTAAATTTTCTCCATCAATATATCAATCGATCCATATTCATAATATTTAGATTCAGTCAAGTTATTAAATTTATTTTAATATGGTTTCTATTTTTTAGAGTAATGTGATGTTTTAATATAGCTTTTAATTTTCTAGAATATCCGAAAGTTTCTTTTTATTGTATTAACGTAATTTGATAATTTTTCAAAATAAAAAATAAATCGTATACAACGTACGCAACATTTTATCCAAAAGAAAAATAAAAAGCTAACTCTAATGATCTTACAGAAATTCATTTTTACTGAATTATGGGTAAATAATTATGGACATGTATTTGTAAAAAGACATATAAGTATTTACTAGATAACTCCTAGTAATCAAAAATATAAGTCCTTTTTCATATAAAGAAATATGACTGGCCTTGCGAATGGTAATTTGTAAATAAAAAGAATACTTAATATTGTACTGTTCAATTAATTTATAACACATATTTCGGCGAATATTCGGTATTGGGCCAAATCGCTACTAGTGGCAACACTGGTATAATGCGTTTTAGAAGAGTCGCGAGATAGTAAAAAAAAAACCATCATGTGGGAGATTCTCAATTGTTTGATATGATACTGATAATTGTAGTTCATCTAAATAGGCTTCTTGTTTGAAGGTGGTAAATAGATATTTTTGATTGAATGGAAATTGTGTTTTGTTTAGCTTCTATTAATCAAAATAGAAACAAGTTTCCTCTTTTGTAATAATGTTTCATATTAGGTAATTAAAGTTATCTGTTTATTTTTCTTTCAAATAATCAAATTTTTTTTTGAATATTTTGAATTAATTTAACATATTATATTAATTTAAATAATATATTTCTAATAAAAAATTAACAAGCCAAATATATTCTTATATAATATAATAATCAAAAACATTTCTACTTAAATAGGCAAAAATTTATTTTTTGTTTGTTTATTGTATAAAAAATATATATTTTAAGGGGGATAAAACATTATTTTTTCTTTCAAATTTTTCTTGAATTTATAAACCATCTTACAATAAAAATAGTAAATATAAAATTAATTAAATAATATCATTATAATTTTTTAATTATGTGTATGTTTTGGATGTATGTGAATGGAACCAGCCCATTTACTTACTTAAATAAACATACCTCTAGAGCACCTTTGTTTCTTTTTTATTATTCTTTAAATTATCATCAATCATTTTCCAAAAAAAAAAAAAAAAAATATGGAAAATAAAAGTTCATTTTAATAAAAAAAATTGTTTGTTGTATTTTTAAAGGCCTAAGTACGTAATACAAATCTTAATTTATTATTAATAAATATTTACAATTAATTAAAAATATACTTTCTTTTTTCTCTTGGCTCGTTCATATGCCCCTTTTTATCATAAAAGGTATCATTCGGTTTTGGTTTCGAAAAATTCCGATTTCATTAATATAGGAAAGAAACGTCAATAATTATTGGAAAAAAATTAAAAGAAATAGATTATTTTCGAGTATTTCGATCAAAAAATATTTAGTGGACATTATTTAATTAAACTGGTAATCATCCATTCATAGGTAATCAAACAAATTTCAAATACGAGTAGATTTTTGTGAATTTAAAATAATTCCATACAATAAAATTTTTCTATTTTCTTTTTTTGACTTGGAAACTTATTATTTGGAATAAAATCATTGAAAAAATATTATTCTTTGACATTTTCCGATTGCAAATCAGTCAAATTTTTTCAACTGCTATCCACTAAAATAAATTTCTTTTGTTTCTAACTTGAGTGTGATTATTTTTAAAGAAATATACTTAAATGTTGATTTGAAATAAATACCATAAATTTTTAGATTAAAAAAAAATCCATAAAAATTTAAGATTGAAAATAGAAAGGAAAAATGTATTTCATTTTCAACTAAAATATAAATAATATTGAAATTCGCTTATTCACGACGCGTACGTTTAGGTCGTACATTAACCGTGTCTAAATCACCACGTCCTTTTTTACCAATCTGTACTTGTGATTGTGCCGTTAATTGTAGTGATATTGCTTGAGTATTTAATTTTTCAGCCAATAATAAATCTTTTAAACCTTTCATTTTTTGACTATATAAACGTACCGTAGGTTTTTTATCAACTTCCTCATCTTTTTCAACAATAATATTATTTGAACATTTTTTATTGGATTTTTCAATTACATCAGATTTAATGTCTACTATTTCTTTGGACGTACCTGCATGTGATTGCGTTGAAGATGTAGTATTCGTATCTTTATCGTCACTTGTGCCAACAAACGGTTCACCACCACCTTGTAATAAATACTCTGGATTTAAAATCTTCTCACCACAGGCGGCTGTTAATGCTTCTATACTTGGATGTAAATTGATTTTCTGATTTGTCTTCGCAGTGACTTTCGATTCGAGCACTTTAATAAATTCATCACCATCATCTTTTGTCGTACAATAATTATTGTTATTATTCACATAACGGCCATTGCTCGTTTCAATATCTATAGATTTGATATTCTCTGATGAAGAAGTTGTATTTGGTTCAACGTCTTCACAAATAATGATTACTTGCGCTCTTATATCTGAATCGAACTTTGATATCGTATTTACAAGTGATTTAGCCCACCCGATATGTAACACCGGTGTTGCACTACCCTCTTCCCACTGACATATGCCATCGTAGAAGCGTAATAAGAAGGCAAAACATTCAGGATCTTTTAATATTGATCGTGCAGAATGTCCAGAACTTACAACTTTTATTACATATGGTATTAAGTCATTAGCAATTTCTAAAAATTCTTTGTAAATTTCTTCATCATCCCTGGAGTAATTGTATCTAGAAATATTAATAAACGATTAAATTTTTCCTGAAACTAATTAACATAAAAACTATCAGAGTTAATGGTTTATACAGCTGTTTCTGAACTGTCGAAACTTTAGCCCAAAATAAACAAAAAATCTTCATATCAAAAAACATTATTTACCAAATTTCAATTATTAAACTGATATTGAAGATTTATTAAATGACAACCAAGATCTTCGGACATTGGGAAGGAATAAATGAAGTTTATGTTTGCGAGTTGAAAAGGTTTACCAAATTTACAAAGCCATTTATGAGGGATTACTAATGACACATTAGTGTATTTTTATTAACGACTAATATACGTTCTAAATCTTCGATTAAAGCTTCTGAGAAAAATTACGTTTTCAGGGAAACTTTCTAGGGCGTAATTTCGTTTTTCTTTTTGTTTATCTGTGAGTTAGATTTTTTTTATAAATGATAAAATGTGTAGCTATACTATAAAGAAAGGCCTTTAAAATCCGGGATATCTTTGTTGTTTAAAGCATTTATAAATTAGAATGTCATTTTAAGTAAAAGGACTCATGAATTAGTGCTATTTAATCATTGTTAGGAAATTTTTCGAATTATCTTTGAAAATGATATAAATGTTGCTATAAAGAATAAAAAAACATTATAGAAAGTTGAAAACTTACTGTCTAATAACATCAGCTGCATTTGCCCAACTTTCAAAAGCCTCTTTGTACATTTTGTTACGATAGAAATATCCACCTTGATACGTGTAAGGGTAGACGTGATGATTGCTGTAATACGATTTAGCTGATCTAATTGCTTCTTTAAATAGCGTAGCACAGGGCGGTCTGAAATAAAGAAATTTGATACTAAACAATATATTTAAAATCAATTAAAAAATTGATGAATCTATTTATTTATTTATTTTTTTTGGAATCTATTACCAAATGAAAAATACAGAGTCCTTATTAAACCAAATAAAAATGATAGTTAAGCAATGGTGCGTATCATCGCTCTGTAACCCGGCTGGCCCTTGGTATTTTAGTTCCTCGGGTGATTTCTAGCTTTTTGTATATTTAAACTGACGCCCCTAAATGTGCCAGAATCGAGATATGAAGGAGTGGAAAACAATTCTCTTGTAAACCGAATAAAGCGATTTATTAAAAATTTATATCCGATTTATAGAACAAACAGGCGAAACGGGCTGGCGGATTTCGAGCAGTGAATTAAAAAAACAAATAAATAAATAAATTTAAAGATTTATAGTAGTTAACAATCTCCTACATTTTTATGTGGTTTACAAGAGGTAATTTTTAGTTCATTTTAAATCACTGCTGCAAAAAAATTGTCAATATATCTATCAGATATATACTTTCAATTAATCGCTTTTGTGTTCGGTTTACAAGATAATTTTTTCCAACCCTCCATACTTCGGCTCCGGCATATTTTAAATGTACAAAGAGGTAGAAATCAATACAAGAACTCAAATGCCAAGAGCGCTACATATACGCACCATTGCTCTTTGATATTTAAAATAAAAATTATGGGTACCTAGCTTTTAATTTTATTTTTTTTGCACATTAAACTGAATTTATAACACCATTGTGTGGGGCAAGTAGTTATAGTTACAATAACTCATCAATATAATTTGCGGACAGTTCACTTTAAGTTTATTCACGTGTAGTGAAATTTAGCATGAATGATATATAAAATCCTTAGTCTAATATTATTTTGAGCCTCATTTTGGAATTATAAAGGAGCTTTCTCTCAGAGTTTTAGATAAATTAGAATGATCTAAATAAAACCCTTGTATCCCGTACTGCTTTCAGTAGTCTATTGTCATATATTATTTTTTCTAAATATATAAATGACAATATTGAAAAGTATGGTTATATTCAATTCAAACTACTGAACTGATATGCAAATTATGTACAAAATGTACAAAACTTAACTTCATTTACCTGCCAGGTGTAGATGCAATTTCTTCCAAGTCCCCTAAATTTCCTAAAGCCATTGGATACTTCGCTAAATGACCTAAATCATATAACAGCCATAACAATTCTTGTTGTAATAGCGCAACTTCATAAGCATCATTTGTCGCATTTAAAGAAGGATTAATCGCTGAAACTAATGCTGCTACTTCCATAGATCGTGTACAAATCACAGGACAATTATTTACATATAACCACGATCGTGACGATACACCTAAACCAATACTTTGTCCTCGTTTATCTTCATTACCTTTACCATGCCAAGTAACCTCCGATGTTTCCGTTCCATTCTCTCCAAACACAACCCATGCGTGATCCTCTGATAGTGCTAGGTGTACATCACTAAAACCCAGCACTTGACAACCGGCAACAACTGCAAAAGCAACCCCAAAACAATCTAATTTATTGCCAGTTAAATAACTATATAAACTTTGCAAATGAGCGCGATCTTTATAGTAACTACGCGTTAATGAGTTCCATATAACATCTGACACACGTTTGATAATTTCCCGTGACGCATATGATTTATTCTTATATTTAGTCATGTCAACAGAACTTTTTATTAATGAATGAAATTTTGTATATAATGCATCAGCGATATGTAATTCCAATGTTGGTAAACTAGATGAATCCATTGGTTGATATAATTCCAAATTCGCGCTTCCTCTATTACATGTCAATGAATTTTCAACAGCACCAACAATTATAGATAACAAAGCCAAATCTGGTTCTGGACTATTTTCTAATTGATTTTTAAATATATCTAACACTGATGATATATTTTTTATAGGGAATAATGTACGATCATTATCCCTAATAATACCCGCCATGTCGTTCGACTGGCATTGGCTGTCAACCGCCATACATACACACCACGAAATGATATTCACTTCTACATATGAGGAATAGTTTTTTACGTCTTTTTAGTACACTGTGGACTATCTATAAATTTGTGTGTATGTTTCTTGTGTATAGGTTTATGTCCGAATATTTGATCACGTGATATCATGTCGCGCACCTGCCGGCCAATATGTTTGTTAAAAGCTTATAGCGTTTTCTCACATCAAACTATATACAAAATAATCATAATTAGAGCTTGGATTTAAATATTATATAATATTGTATATACTTAAAAATAAACAAAAGATTATCGTCAACTTGTTTTTCATAAACAAAACACTGGCGCTAGCTTGTTATTAACAAAGTACTACTTTAAACTTGTCAAACAATAAGAAAATAATGTTATGATGTTGATAAACAAAATAATATCTTAAAACAAATACATAAATAACAATAATATGTATATTATTATTATTATTAAGTAAAAATTTAGGTATAAAGTGCTGCAAAAATTGATAACATTCAACAGGTGTGAATTTTGGAAATGGGATTAAGCTAATGAGAAGTGAGACAAATGTAAAGGGCATAAGAGCATGCAACTTGCGAGGAGTAAATACCGGAGATTGAAACTTGAGTTATCAATTAAAATGAATTTTTGTTTCTTTTGGTGTCAAATTAAAAACAATAATGGAAAAACAAGAAAATTTTTTAATACATCAAAATGATAATAATAAATTATTTTCCGATCTACCTATATTTTACCGTAAATAAATAAATAAATAAATAAATAAATATATATATATATATATATATATATATATATATATATATATATATATATATATATATATATATATATATATATATATATATATATATATATATATATATATATATATATATATATATATATATATATATATATATATATATATATATATATATATATATATATATTATATAATTATCTCTGATTATAAGTCTTATTATCGGTGTAGAGAATAATTTTTTATAGAATAAATAATTATACCAAACGTAAGTAGTACTAAGGTGTGTATGCTGTTGTAAGCTTGTAACTATGGCTACATACATTCGTCATCGCAAAAGCATGGATTACGCTACAAACTTCTTACCATGCTTGTCCAAGCGTCATGTATAGCCACTTGATGAAAAATCCATTATTCTTTAAGGCATTTGTGCAAGCCAAATGCTTGTAAAAATCCCATACAGACGCTTAAGCTTGGTTGTAAAAAATGCTCTGAATGTGTGTCTTCGGCCGTATATTAAATTTTATTTAATACAAATTGATGTTTTGTATAAGTTACAATGTCACACAGGGGCGTAGCTGGTAATAGTGATAAAATACTTTTAATTTCATTTGGCGTGAACAACATTCATAAATCAAAAATGTAATTGTACGGTAAATCTTACAAATATACAACCTCAAATACCCTAATCATTAAATGATATGTTTCAAATAAAAAACAGTATACCCGTATGTCTAGAATATAGATTTACCGAAACGTAACTTCGCAAATACGCAAATGAGAAACAATCATATTAAATTAATAGTTTAAGATTACATAAAAATCTGAGTACAATTTAAAATAATATCACATCTGTTCAAGGTTAGATCAGCTGTCCTCTGTAGTAATGTTTGGTTGTTTTATTATTGGCTTTCATAAAATTCAAATAGATTTTTCGAATTTGGTACCTTCTTTGGTACTGCGTTACTGGGTACTTCATGCATACTCATAGGTACATACATGCATATAACAGAAAATAAATTAAAAGAGGACTCCGCACGATATATGAAAATTGATTACTTATGTATGGCAAGAACACGGTTTTATTCTAAAATACCTCTTCTAGTACACAAATTTGCACTTTAATATTGTTACACTTATGTTTGAAAGCATTCTTCCACTTTCATTAGGATTTCTCTTTTACAAATTTTAGAGGGATTAAACTCCGGGGATTAAAAATTATATTAGAAAATAAAAAAAACTGAACTTAGGATCGATTTCTTTTGAAAAATGATAATTTATCGAACGGTGTGAGTTCTATGGCATAAATAGACGATTTTGCATTCAATTTTTCTGTATGGATATTTATATATATATATATATATATTATATATATATTATGTATACTCAAATGATTATTTTTTGGGTATATATTAATATTATACGCAAAAACTTTGTATCTCTTTTTAATGAAACTTGGCACACTTATAGTTTATATAGAGAAGAGCCGGAGAATACTTTTTTTTTTTTAAATTATGATATACACATATAAAAGAGGTGTAGCTTATATTACACACACTACCATGCACACGCATATATACTCTTTTATTTATTATAATATTTTGTTTAAAGGCACACATATATATTGTTTTGTTTAAGGGCAGTGAGATTCACTTTTGAGTGATTATGGGCGAATTTCGACCGCTGTAACGGGACTATAGAATATATATTAATGTATGTATGCATCTATCTATCTATGTTTGTTTTGCTGTTATTTTCGAACATGTGTTTCGGTGAATTAGGTAAGCAACGATTATCACATTGCAAAAATTTACTGTATAGCATCATTGAGCTACCACAAGCTATGTAATAACAAATTTCCATAAATAATTATTCTTCTCGAGTATTATGAAGTTAATAGTAATTATATGGTGAGATATAAACCAATTGCGATAAAGAGATATGGCTTATATATGAGTAAGGTCTTTCGCCCAATGAAGTACACTTCTTCTGTTAGTACACTTCTTCGGTTTGTTCTTTAGTTAAAGTGGCTTCTCCTTTTAAGCTGACATTCGTGATGTAATATGCATACATTATTATATTATTATGTATATGCAAAGGTACGTATGTAAATATTTATCTTTAGTTATTCAGCTGCCTGCCAGGTAATTTATATAGCGAATGAATATATTAAAATTTTGTAAGTATATTTTAATTATTATTTTGTAAGTTTTCATAGTAACTTGAAATAATAATGGATTTGTCCCTTATATGTGAAAATACTTTCAATCCCCCAAAAATCCATTTTATATTAATGAAACAATTTCTCACTAGACTTTAAGCAATTGGCCTTATTTTAAGACAAAAAAGAGTAAATTTATGGGCACTAAAGATAGAAAGTACTTATGTGTGTTTGTCTCTCTTATCTTCTGCCTTTCTAATTCTATTAATGCCTAAATAATTCCATTTTCAACTGCATCCGAAATTAAGTTAATTGAGCAGATTAAGTGCCGAGATTACTTTAAATTTCGTTTCGACTTAATCGTTTCTACCGAATGTATAGCTGCAAAATCGATTTCTAGTAATAAAGATAGGAACTGTTTATTGTAAAGAAAACGTAGTATTCATTGAAAGTACATACAATGTAAAAAAGATAATACGAAAATAATTTTAACATCTTTAATATACCAAATTATTTTTGCACCGGATAATTGGGAATTGGAGTATTAATTGAGCCCCAAAACAAAATTATTTTTGATTTATGATGTCGAATAAAGAATAAGAATGGATGATCCAATCGCACTGTACGAATTAAACTTTTTGAAATTGAAACTTTAGTTGCTGCAGAAGCTTCAGTGCCACTTTCATTGATGTCAATATAAACTTTATGTAAAACTTCGTCAGCATACAATCCAGGATTTTCGTTATTAATGGAGTTTCGAACTTTATCAATCGATCTTCCAGTTTGACGTTTATTTCTGTTCTTATGGACGAACGAAAAAGGATGGGTTTGCATTAAAGTATCTATATTCCTTCTTGTTTCATTTCTGGATCCTGATGACAGTACACCTAAATTGGATAAATTTGGATCGAATAAAGTTTTTATGCCTAAATCCGATAAAATTGGGTTCAACTCCATAGTAGATTCAATTCTCATTTTTGGAAACACAATTATACTTTCTGTTATATTTGATTGTTCGATTAAACGATTAATAATTAAGGGTGTTAGTCGTTTTTCTAAACTACGTAATTTTTTTCGATCGGAGTTCATTGGAACTATAACGTGCATAGATGAGGTACCTCCTTTGTACGGTAATTCAATCATTTCGCAGTCTAATTTTTTGTCCATGACGTAACGAAATCGTCCAGAATTTCCCATCATATCTACCAACACTGTTGTCTTATTTTTGCGTCCATACGGATAAAATGGTCGTCTGTAATAGAAAATGTTTTTATTTCTTTTAAAAAACGATTTGTGATTCATCATTGTGGAGATGTGCGTTTAACATTAGGCATCCACTAAAATGAAATTAAGAAATACAGAAGTGCAATTTTCGACTATTCTGTTTCTCTGTTAGTGAGTAATCAAGGCCAATATCGTAGCCTTTGAATCACTAAATCGCAGGCGTATGAGAACAACATTTTAAAGGACATTTATTTGCTTACGAAGGTGAAAGGGCTGCTTCGCACGCACAGCCGTCGTCAACAGCTCTGTAGACGGCGGTCAGTTGTAAATTATGTGGTTGTTGGGATCGATCTTTGCGCCGCCTGAATTCAAGTACGGTCTCGTGTGTTGGTTCAAACGTAATGTGTAAGTTTTGAGTGGTAGTTTGAATACATAGAGGGTCATTTTTATTGTGAAATTTGATTTAAGTTTGAATGTTATTATTGTACCTCTAATAGTAGCAACTAATCACAATTAGTATTTATTCTCTAACATCAGGTAGTCAATGTTCTCTTACAGCAGGTAGTAAAATTTTAACCTAATAAATATCCTGAGCCTCTGGGATGGGGCAGATGTTCCTCATTGCCCTCCTTCTCGATGCCCTTGGATGGGAAGATTAGTGAATATTAAGAGTGGGCCGCAGACGGGTCGCTTGTACCAAGTTCTATTAGTCCACTGTATCCCCTTTTAGAATACTCTATCACCTGGAGGCAAAGATCTTCTAGTACAAGGTGGCAATTAAATTTTTATCATGGTCTAGCCGGTTACTTCGTTCTTATCCAAGTGACGACAATATCATCAATCAACCACCTCTTCTTTTTCATCGATTCACTTCTTTCGTAAAAATCGTTGGTTTTTAACTTGAATTTGTCTCAAAAGACAATAGGAATTTTTTTTTTTAATTACTTGAGAGGTGGCAAAAAGTATTAGACAACTATGGACAATACTTTGATTAATTTGCTCATACCGCATGTGTTCTCATTGTCTGCATTTGTTTTAAGGATAACATATAGAACTTACTTTTCGATCGCCTCCTGAAAAAATGGTTTTTCCCATGCTCCCTTAAAATACAACGCAAAATATGTGCCACTCAGGACATCCAAACAATTAATTTATTATGGTTAGATTTAAGTCTAAAACTTCTTGAGAGGTGGGAACAAGTTTTAGACAGCGATGAACAATATTATGATTAATCTGCTTATTCATGAATCCAATTATCTGTTTGTTATTTTAAGGATTATTTATATATAAACTTACTTTTCGGTAGCTTCTTTAATAAATGGCTGTTCCCATGCTCCTTTAAAATATAACGCTGTAGTAAGAATGACTTTTGTTGTAACTGGAGGGGGCTCTGTTAGTATTTGCTGAATTTTTCCATTTGTACGTGTATTAACCCAACTATTAATGTAATTTTTAGCTTGTTCACGATATGCAATAAAATTTAAATTATTAATATCACATTTATAAATACGTTTTGCAATATCACGATATTCATTTCGAATAGGGTAACCTTCTTGAACAAATAATCCAGTAGCAGCTGTTAGTTTTGGACTATCTGGATTAGGATCTTCAAAACTTTGTAACACTTGTCCAAATTGTTCATGCGAACGCTGTGAATTGTTTAAATCAGTTACACCTAAAAATTTTGATAATTCTGTGTAGGTTCCCCCGCTTGCACCAAGTAATAACATGTACATTGCTTCTGAAAATTTGTAAAATATATTTGTTAATAAGCAGTTGTAAAAACATTAATGTTAGTATATTTGCATATACTTGCAAGGAAGAGAATAAGAATTGAATTAAATTATATGAATTTGTCAATATTAAATCGCTAGCTACTCCAGTCTTCAGAACAAATTAGTAATATTTAATTACCTGCAATATTTAATGGTGAAAAAACAATTGGTTGATCTTCATTATGAGAACGCTCCTGACCCAACTGAAGTTTATTGTTAATTTGTAGTCCAATTGTATTAATACCATCAGATAAACCATTTGAATTGAACTTATCATCATCAGGAAATACAATGTCCTGACACATGGCAATCGGTATCAACATTATTAATAAAAAATAATTTGTTCCCATTTTTAGTGATCTGTAAAAATAAAGAAAAAATTCAATGTTTTTTGTATGTCTGCGAAATTATTATTTGTTGATTAAACTGAATGTATTATTAATGATATAGAATATTGAAAATTAGAAAATAGTAGCACCATGGTCTGTACGTTGTAATCACGGTAACAGACGCTTCTCACCAGTAAGAAAATATAGGCCACATCTCTTTATCGAAATTGTAAATTTATACCTCTGTAATATTTCGAGATATTTCGTTTGAACCACCAAAGGTAAGGAAATACAACAATTAACGTTTGTAATAATTTAAAACAATACAATAATATTTAAAATTGTCTAGTATTAAAAAAAAAAAAACACTTGGAAGAGAATCGTTTGAACATTTGTAAAAACCTAAAAAATTTCGTCTGTACTTCTAACGTTATGGAGACAAATATTTGTACTCCACATACATAATAAGTCAAAGTAAGTATATCAATTATAGTATGAGTAGGTAACGATAGTAAATATTGACCGCAAAAAGAAAATTTTGTTATAGGTGTTCATAGATTCATCCAATTAATATAACTCAAAATCGAAAAGAAGCCACCTTATATCCGCTACATAGGCCACTTTTAATCCTTGTATTCCTACGGGAACGGGAACTACGCGAGTGAAAGAGGAACCATTTGTATTTTTGTAAAAACATTTGTATGGTTGATTAAACTTTAAAACTACTGAACCGATTTGAAATCTTTCACCATTGAGTAGCTATACTATCCCCGGATAACGTAGGCTAATTTTTATTCGAGTAACTCCACGGGAATGGGACCTACGGAGGTGAAACTGCGTAACATCTACTTGCCTTTTAATAATAAAGTTGAAAAGTAATCTAAAAAAAAAAAAAATTAAACAATAAATATATGGCTGACCTTAATTGTTAAAATAGTATCTATTTGGAGACAACAATCGAATTTATTTTTTATAAATTATTTAATTTAATTAAAATACATACCTTGTAATAATATAACTTTCAAACTTGATTTTAAAATAAGTATGAAAAACACACTTCACTAACAGATATTATTACCTCGCGGTATACGATATGACAGTTTTGGATAATTGAAATTAGTATATAAACAATTTCAATCAAAAATAAAGACCATCCCCTTCCACCATGGACAATTTCCATAATCCATAAACGTAAACACGTGCAACACGCTTTTCGTTGTAATTTGTTGATAAGAATTTTGAAAATGTTGCGTGTAGACATAAGCGTGTTTATATGAGGAATACGTCTAGCAAAATGGGGGCACCCATGTATACCGTTGGCTTTGAATCTAAAACTTCCTCGTAATGTAATAATATGCTCACTTAAATAGCTACATGCCCGGTAGGTCTTTAAGGAATGAGATGAAAAAATCGCAAATTGGATATGAGATGAAAAAATGCATTTTTTATCTTTAAATTATGCAAAATTTTCTTTAGCATGAATTTAATAAAGCTTACTTCATTTTCTTGCGATTTTCTGTTAAAATTCTTCCCTCTCTAAATATCCAAAAATCATATAAGCAGGGTTTTCAAAAATTAAACAATACTTGTTTGAGATTGATAAAGGAAAATTATAATAATGATGAGTTTGTGTATTACGCAATTGTATACAGCACATTGAAATATTGCAAGAACGCAAACGTTGATGAGTATATGAAATATGAATATGCTAAGGAGACACGCTAAAGAGGGCATATGGTATAAATATTTGTAATTAGTTGAGGATTTATGTTCATAAAACGATAAACATGATACGAAAATTGTTCAGCATGTTCCAAAATGTCGAGATGTAAAAATTAGAAAATTTTTTTTTTATGCCAGTCATGAAGTGATACTAAAAACCATCTATTAATTTACCATATCAAGACTTTTTGTTTTTTTAATAATTGGGTTTCACGAATAATTTGCGAATGAAAAAACAGAACAATTCTCAATTTAATCAGTTTTAAAAGTAATGATCCACTTATTTAAACAATTCTTATTTTGAAAAAATAATTAGCGGAAAATTAACAATTTGGCGTATTCTATACGATTATAAAACGCTTCAAAGTGGAAAATTGGAAAATACGGGAAATCTACTAATCTAATACAGGTTTGAACATAGATTTATATGGAAACGGAGGCAGGGACTATTTAAAAATGGGGACATGCAAGCTATATAAATGATAATACAATCAATTAACGCGGAATTCGGTGCGAATAAAAACTTTTAATTTTTTTCTTTAGATCACCATATTGTTTGGATGCTGTCATTAAAGGCTACTTTATTTGCCTTTTTCCATCTATTTACGTGTGATTGTTCTGCAGCTTCGAACATGTTGTAGTATTTTGATGAAATTTGGTGAACATGTTTATCACACAATGATTATTTTTAGGCCTCAATGGATCACCAAAGATTGCTAATTCGATAAATAATAAAAAAATAATTTCAAAAATTGTAGTTTAAATAGCATGCAGTGTGTTGTAGTTTGCAATATAATAATTGAAATTGAGCCAACATAAAAATTGAATCTAAAAGATAAATTATTTTCTTTAAAATTTTTTGCTTGGAAAATCTCGGAAACTGGGGATTTGAAAGATACTGGATTTGCCATTTTTATAAATTACACTGCAACGTCTTTATTTCACGAACATGGATTTGAGGCTCTTTTTTTAAATATTGAAAAATGAGCAAGATACGGACATTTAAAATTCCTTATTAAATAAGGAGAGAAATATATGCATTATGACGTCATTTTGCATATCTCCATGTAAATCACATGTAAAGCATCGTTTTCAAGAGTGAAATGAATAATACATTTGATAGTTGGCAAATGGAAAATAATCAAGAAATACCAAGGATATTATTAATTATGTTTTTTTGTTAAATTGAAATAATTATTTTAAATTCGTTACCACAATAGTTTTCTAATTATTGTGGTAAGTATTGTTTATAATGTGGTAAAAAATATTAAATTTTTTATTTAATTTGGCTTATAACATGATAACAGCCGTAATGAGTGCGACTCATTACAGCAAATTACAAAGCCACGCACAAGAACTTTGTTAAATGAAGTTGAATGGGACATAAACTGTATTATAACTATTATTGCATTAATTACTATAGATATTATACTAAGATATGTATATATAGTATGTTAATGCGGTATTTGAGTTAGAATTGTAGCTCATCTAATCAGTCTATGAAAAAATATTTCAAACACAAGTTGTTTGTTTTTTAAAAACAAGGTGATTTGTATTTGATTTTTTTTATCTTTTATGATTTAAAAGTTCTGGCTAATTCGAAGAAATTACCTTCCAAGAGAAATTTTTTTCATATTAATACCTCCAAAGTAACCCACAATAGCTTAAAAAGTAAACTGGAATATGTCCCAATTAAAGTAAGTAAAAATTATTTCAGGCTTGAAATAAATTGGATTTTCCTAAATTAATACATTTATTTTTTTTTTTTCTTTATAATTATTAATGAGAACTCTAGGATTTTTCGAATAAATTTCGATATTTTTTCCTCCCAATTTCCTAGATCAAATTATTATCAAAGTAGTCATCATCAGTATGAATTAGAACTAGCTAATTCATACTGATGATGACTACTTTGTAGTCGAATTACGTATTTATAAAAATACAAAATGATTTGATTTAGGAAATTGGGGAAAAAAAATCGAAATTTATTAGAAAAATACATTTATTGTTATAGTATTTTTTTTATTGCTTACTATCCAATAGCCGTCTAATTATTGTTATAAAATCACGTTTATTTACTTTTTATAGAAGTGTATCCATATACCAATATTTAATAAATTAATCAGCTTAAATAATTTCAAATATTCTAGACGTAAAATACAATAAATCCTTCTGGTACTTCTTATGCATGTCTCGACCCGGAATCATTTGTTTTATATTTTTCTATAAGATTATCTTTGTGATTTTCTGAATCAAAGTAACCAATTAAATCGGTAAATATTTCTAATTATATATTAAATTATTTCATATATTTAAGACATCATCGGACAGTTGTATAAGAAATTCTTATTAAAAAATCTGATCATACAGCAGAGAAAAATCTAAGCAAGCGCATATATTCGGATATCATCGGATACGTACAACGAACCACAATGAACCAATGAACTTTCAAATATTTTAAATTTATAAATTACTTTTTTGACTAACAGATGGCCTACTTCACATAACATCGTAACATTTCTGATCAGAAATTTTGATGCTACTTCAAACAGCATCATATGTAAGCACAAACCATCAGATTTTCTAATCTCTGATCAGAATTTTTGATTAGAAAATCTGATATGGTACCTATTGCTAAATTCTTAAGAATACTTGTTGACTCAAATTAAAAATGGACAAGTCATATAAGCAGTGTTTTCAAAATTTGTTTCAGATTGTTAAAGAAAAATTTTAATACTAATGGGTTTGTGTATTTTGCATTTGTGTACAGTTCTTTGAAATATTGAGTTAATCTTTTTATAAGAAATGTTTTGTCAATTTCTTCATCAACGCGTTGACGATAAATTTATAGTAGTACGTTAACGCGTTCACGGAAACGTTGAGAGTGTATGGACGATAACCAATGCGCCGACGAAAACGTTAATGAGTGTAAGAATATGCTTAGGGTACACGCTAAAGAGGGAATATGGCATAAATATTTGTAATTAGTCGAGGGAGTTAAGGCCATAAAACGATATACATGAAACGAAAATTGTTCAGCAAGTTCTAAAATGTCGACATGTAAAAATTTGGAAAAAAATTTTTAGTATACCTGTCATGAAGTGGTACTAAAAACCATCTATTAATTTACCATATTAAAATTTTTTGTTGTTTTAATAATTGGGTTTCACGAACAATTTTCAAATGAAAAAACAGAACAATTCTCAATTTAATTAGTTTTAAAGGTAATGATCCACTTATTTAAACAATTCTTATTTTGAAAAAATAATTAGCGGGAAATTAAATGAATTGTCTTATAGGGTTAGGTATAGTCAGGAGCGTGAAAAAATGCCATTTTTTAATAAAATTTTTTTACTAGTAATTAAGTTTATTTCACATAAGTAAAAACATAGTATCATTTCATCATACTTTAACATTACTTCACTAAAATTTCAAAAAAAAAATATTAATTATTTTACAAGTTATGGCGGTCTAAGTTGAACAGGTTTTAATAATGGGTCCTTGCGGTGACCATCACAGCTCCTTGGAAATTCATCTAAAATCAATGAAACAAACTTTTATGGAAATATATTCTTGTGCCTGATCGAAGCTTTTTTTTTCAAAATTAACAAAATGGCGGCCTTAGGAAATTTTTTTTCTGATTTTCGGGAAAAAACCAACAATTAAAAAAAAATCATTCGATCAGGCACTAGCATTTTATGTTTTCTAAAAGCTGTATAAGTTTCATTCAAATCTATCTAGCGGTTTTTGAGTTACAGTGGTCACTAGTTCAGAAAACATAGTTTTGAGAAAAACACATTTAAAGTTTTACAGTCGATTTATGTACAGTAATACGAATAATTTCAATACTTACACTGAGTCATCATCTATTCCTGGACCATATAGCAGTTCTTCATCCGTTGTAGAACTTAGATACGTATATTTAGGTATAAATACATATACATCGAACCGGTCAGATATTCGTTAGAATAGAACCCAAGAAACGTTTGCTTGCAGCTGCCGCTAGCTACCTGTTTTCGGAAATACCAGACCGCTCGAGAGCCTTTTATTCCTCGCTGAATTACACGAAAGATATTTGTCGGATTCACTTCAAACTTTCAGAAAATATTTTTAAGATACTATACTTTAAGAAAATGCAAAAAAAATCGATTTTTTTTTTTGAAAATTCTGACTACCTCTAACCTCTTATGTAAAAATCTTATCGTGTGCCGTGTCTAATATAAAATACATGTTATGTAGTTACATCAGATGTTCTGAGCAGAAAATTTCATGGTGTGCGCTGGGCCTAAATGAAAATAGTTGATAGGTTTTTTATGAAAGCACTTAAAAAGTGTTCATTGTGACAATACTTGAATCTGTTTTGGCGAATTCAGAAGCGTTCACTGTGGATAGTATCTTAACAACATCAGATTTTTTTAGGATAGGATAGGATCAAAAAGGCATAAATTATTTTTAAAAATTTTTAATTATTAAATAGTAAATTACATTCATATTATATAAAACGTTCAACTTATTATTAAATGATTGTATAAAATATTACTTAAAAGCTAGCCGCTCAAAATTTGTTATTAGATATATTTAATCAATGTGTTAATAGTAGTACTACTTGAGATTTTTGTTTTTCTTTTTATAGCAAAGTAGTGGACTTTGTTTGCACATAAAGCTATAGAAACATAAAAATAACAAGTTACAAAATATCTTCTACCATTGTCTGTGCATCTTAAACAACTTATTTTATGTAACGGACTTATAAAATGGCCAACTTGTTAAAAACCGGATATAAGGTTTTAAACTTTGAATAAAAACATTAAACTAATCACGTATTTTTTGGAAAATTAACTAATAATTGTCGATGTTTTATTTTATAAATTATTGTATGTATACAGTTTTATAAATTATTTGTTATGGTGGCAGCTTTTGTATAAAATATGATTTAATAATTGTACAAACATTAATTACAATCATTATTTGTCGATTAAAATCATTGTGTTATGTGAAAATAATTCGAAATTCGATTTTTCTATTACTAGTATTGAAATTGTGTGTCTATTTGAGACAAAAGAATTTCACGACTTTAAGAATAAAGATGTTCATTGCCTTTTATAAAGAGAAGAACTTATTGTATATGAGTTCTTTGGCAATATATCTAAAAGTTAATATTCGAATGCTTAATGTAACTTAAATTATATTTCCAATAAATATTACTTAAAATATTGAATAAACTTAGCTTAATAATTTAATAAAAAAACTTATTAACTATGAATACTGATAGTTTGATCACAATTATTTTGTCTCTTTGCTTACATTTTTGAGACTTAAATAAAATTACTTTTATTATGACTGAACAATTTTGTTGTTCTGAAGAGATGTTAAAAATTTGGAATTTATGTCGGTTTAAAATGTAAATTTGTATGATTTCTTTATTTACCGTTAATATTTATGACAGAAGTTATAGTATTATCGTTTTAATTAAAGCTAATTTTAATTGTACTTCTGTGTAACTAAAGCTGAAATGACACCGAAGCAGAATAACTAGACTGATGGTGACAAGGCGATGCAAATATAGGAAGTTATTTCATCATAACCTGGTGCCATGGTCTTTTTTTCATAAACTAGCAATTGTAAAAAATTTCACTGGGTTTTAAGCAAAATGGAGAGCGCGTTAGTATTTAAGAATCTTAATTCTTAACTCTTTGTCAATTTCATACAACTGAGGCAACATAAATAAGAAATTCAGCCTGGCATTTTTCTTATCTCCATTGGTTAATTAAAGAACCAGATTTAGTGTAAAGAGCACTTTAAATGTCGTTTCGACTTAATCCTTTCAACCGAATTTATAGCTGCAAAATCGATTTTAAATAAAAAAGATAGGAACTGTTTATTGTAAAGGAAACGTAGTAGTCGTTGAAAGTAGATTATAAAAAAGATAATACGGAAATAATTTTAACATCTCCTAAAATACATCAAATTATTTTTGCACCGGATAATTGGGAACAGGAGTATTAATTGAGCCCCAAAACAAAATCATTTTTGATTCATGATGTCGAATAAAGAATAAGAATGGATGATCCAATCGTACTGTACGAATTAAAATTTTTGAAATTGAAACTTCAGTTGCTGCAGCAGCTTCAGTTCCACTTTCATTGATGTCTATAAAAACTTTATGCAAAACTTCGTCAGCATACAATCCAGGATTTTCGCTATTGAGGGTATTTCGCACTTCATCAATGGATCTTCTTGTTTGACGTTTACTTCTGATGTTATGGACTGACGAAAAAGGATGTCTACGGTAATTACGGGCAAATCGTCGTCCTATCGATGATCCAAATCGTTTGTAAATTACTTTTGTGTAGTTATCTACCGGTTGTGGTAGTTGATCGATACAATCTGGTAAAATATTATTTTGCTCAAAGAAATTCGAACAATTCGTTTTGATTTCGCCAAAACGACTTTCCAATCTCGTATCCACAGTATTTGTTATTCCATTTCTGGATCCAGGTGATAAAACACCTAAATTTGATAAATTTGGATCGAATAAAGTTTGAATACCTAAATCGGATAAAATTGAGCTTAACTGCATAGTAGATTCAATTTTCATTTTTGGAAAAACAAGCAGACTATCAGATATATTTGATTGCTCGATTAAACGATTAATGATTTGTGGTGTTAATCGTTTTTCTAAGCTACGTAATTTTTCTCGATCTGAGTTCATTGGAACAATAACGTGCATAGATGAGGTACCTCCTTTGTACGGTAATTCAATCATTTCGCAGTCTAATTCTTTATCCCTGATGTAACGAAATTGTCCGAAATTAGCCATCATATCTACCATCACTGTTGTCTTGTTTTTGCGCCCATACGGATAAAATGGTCGCCTGTAAAAGAAAATTAAGCAATTTAGTAATTGTTTCTAGCATACAATTTTATTTCTTTCAAGAGAACATTGCTGACCCTGATTGTGGTAATGTGCGTCCGACTTGAGCCATCCACTAAAGTGGAATTAATTAATAATGTAATTTTATCTTTGACTATTGTTGCATACTTGAATAAAGTATATATATTGAAATCTATTTTATTTTTTAAAACTTGTTCCGTAAAAAATTGATTAAAAAGAGTAAGTACAAAAAGCCTAGGTTATATTAAAACTAGGCGAAATGATAGTTCATGTAGGCAATATATGAAAATAGAATGATGTTTTGTAGCGTCGAAAATATGTGCCGCTCTGGACATCCAAACAATTAATTTACTATGGTTAGATTTAAGTCTAAAACTTCTTGAGAGGTGGGAACAAGTTTTAGACAGCGATGAACAATATTATGATTAATCTGCTTATTCATGAATCCAATTATCTGTTTGTTATTTTAAGGATTATTTATATATAAACTTACTTTTGGGTAGCTTCTTTAATAAATGGCTGTTCCCATGCTCCTTTAAAATATAACGCTGTAGTAAGAATGACTTTTGTTGTAACTGGAGGGGGCTCTGTTAGTATTTGCTGAATTTTTCCATTTGTACGTGTATTAACCCAACTATTAATGTAATTTTTAGCTTGTTCACGATATGCAATAAAATTTAAATTATTAATATCACATTTATAAATACGTTTTGCAATATCACGATATTCATTTCGAATAGGGTAACCTTCTTGAACAAATAATCCAGTGGCAGCTGTTAGTTTTGGACTATCTGGATTAGGATCTTCAAAACTTTGTAACACTTGCCCAAATTGTTCATGCGAACGCTGTGAATTGTTTAAATCAGTTACACCTAAAAATTTTGATAATTCTGTGTAGGTTCCCCCGTTTGCACCAAGTAATAACATGTACATTGCTTCTGAAAATTTGTAAAATATATTTGTTAATATGCAGTTGTAAAAACATTAATGTTAGTATATTTGCATATACTTGCAAGGAAGAGAATAAGAATTGAATTAAATTATATGAATTTGTCAATATTAAATCGCTAGCTACTCCAGTCTTCAGAACAAATTAGTAATATTTAATTACCTGCAATATTTAATGGTGAAAAAACAATTGGTTTATCTTCATTAAATGAACGCTTCTGTCCAATGTGAAGTTCATTATTAATTTGTAGCCCAAGTGAATTAATACCATCAGATAAACCATTTGAATTGAATTGAATTGAAGCCGGTGGTTTGTTTGGTATTGGTTGAATTGGACTTCGAATTGGTGGTTTTACGCTTAATGGTAATGGTGGAAATTGATTCGATTGTTTGAACATGTTATCATCAGGAAATACAATGTCCTGACACATGGCAATCGGTGTCAACATTAATAATAAAAAATTTAACAATGTTCCCATTTTGAATGACCTGTAAAAATAAAGAAATTATAAATAATTTAATTCAGAGTCTCTTAAAGTATGTTGTAATTTTTATTTTTGTATAGACGTAAATAAAAATATAAAATTGGGATTTCCAAAAAATTTAATGTTTTTGTATGTCTGCGAAGTATGTGTACAGAATGTTCAAAAAATTAATAGTTTCGTGATCGGTAGACATCACTTTTGAGCTTGCATCAACAAGAAGAAAATATAGGCCATAGTCTTATTTACACTACAAACTACAGCGTAGCGCAAGTTATAGTTTTGGAAATTCAGAATTATAGAGACCCTGATGGTCCATTATAGCCCAAAATGATACCTAAATTAAGTGCCTACCTAATTTCATCAAAATCTATTAGTTAGGGGAGACTGGGTTGAATGTCTCAACACATTATATCTTCCAAATTAGTGGCAAAAAACACATTTTAATTCGTTAAGTATGAGTTTATTGTCATTAAGTTTCATATGTTAGCTTAACAGATTTGAAGTGTAATTTGAATTAATAATTTATATATTTGATTGGTGTGAGGGAAGTCTTTATCATATTTTTCATACGGTGTTAAGGTGGGACTCAGTCAATATCTTTTACATTTAATAAAAAGTAAAGGTAGGTATATACATATTATTTCGTACTCAAGGATGTTCCAGCTTTCACTCATCATGAAATGTGTTATTTTGCCTACAGTTAGTTATTATCTGTCGAAATCTGTCGAAAAGTGATTTTATGCTAGAACTACCTTAAATTATCATAACCATTTATATTTAAATACAAAATATGACAATTTTATTGTGACAATTTGTAGTGATTAATTTGGAATATATTAAACCAATGTTTATGTAAATTAAATTATTTTTGGCAATAATTCAATTATTAGTCATAAAATGTTATACATATTTCAAAAGAATCATACTGAATAAATATGAATATTTTTAAAATATCAATAATCCAGCATAACATATACGTGACTAAAATGTAAATAAATTAAATTTTACGATAAATTTTTCTTACTTGTTCGGATTATATTAATTCATCGTCGATTGCAAAAAACTCCACCTTCCTAGCTCATATAGAAAAAATTATCATAGAAAAAATTGATATTTTTGAACATTTTCACAAAAAGGGGATACATTTCTAATATCCAGGTTCCTTATTTTTCTTATTATGTTAGTTCTTTTCACATGGATTGCAGAAAAAAATTATCATATTTTTCTAGGATGTAAAGAAACCAATTGGAATTTTTAGAGATTTTTTCAAAGGAGGGGTACAATTTTTCCATAATTTCTTAATTTCTTAAGCGTGATATATAAAATAAATTTCTAAGTCGATTTGGAGTCATTCTATAATAAGAGTTGAGAGTTAATCTGGTTAACAGGTAAATTTTTAGACTTGTAATTATTGTAAAAAAATGTGATTATTGGTTTATAATTTATCCTATAATTGTTAAGGTTTATGATTTATCCTATAATAGTTAAGTCTGTAAAATATTTGTTTTTTAATCACGAATACTGAAAATTTTCAAAATTGTATACGTCATTTTCTTCTTAGTTTTCAAGACTAAAATATAAATAAAATTTTCATTGATCAACAAGCAAATTATAATAAAGATTCATAGATGTTTCATTTTCGATGCGAGATTCAAATTGATGAAAATATGAAGTTTGACAAACAAATTTTACCGTGTACAGGGCTCTTTAGACTATTGATATACTCTTCTATAAAAATACAACCTTCAAAATGATTTGCTACATATTTTTTTGTATATACAAATTGTGACAATCTTGACCTTAAACTTTAAGACAATTGAATAACTTTTAATGATTTTTGTTCCAATTTAATTTCAGATCATTATTATGAATATTCGTGATGTAACTAAAAGTATATCATTTTAAAAAAGATAATATATATGTAAAAAATAGGGTTTCCCAGCCACACCTGTAATACGTATACAATTAAAATGAGTCTGAATTAAAAAGTTAAGACATGATTTTGAAATTTTTAATGGACTTGTAACATTTTATTAATGAAATTTATTTATCAGTGATAATTTTTTGGATTTCCTGTAAAGAATTATTATGCTGATAACGAATGAAAAAATTTATTGAATAAATTTACTTTACAATAAATTGAATAAATTAATACAATAAAGTATTTGGAAGAATATTAAGCGTATATAATTTTTGGAAATTTATTTTTCTTTTATCTTATAGCTTAATTTTTTTTACAACAATATTAATGGATTCATACGCATTAAACGTTTTCGTCAACATGTTAACGTTATCCATACACTATCAATTTATCGTCAAATGACTAAATATTTCTCATAAAAAGATTAACACAATAAGTCGATATTTTATTTTTGTTTTGAGTGTGATGATATGTAAATTTATATATACACATATAAATTTTTGTGTGGGTATTGTGTATTGATGTTATTAAAAATATAATGCATAGCTAATTTTGAAACAACACATATAGCTATTGAAATTGCCAGAATACAAGCCAAACAATTATTTGTGTATTTTTCGAATAATTCTCTAAAAAATTACTTTTAGTATAATTGCATGTACAAAAATAGATAATTAATAATATAATTTATATTGCAATTAAAATGATTTGTCATTTGAAAATACGTTGAAAATATACCATATGTAAAATGGTAAACCAACAAAAACATATTGTTTGATTTTCAAACAGATGAATAAAATTTTCTTGTATCATATATATAAGACACTAATTAAATCGAAATAGAATACAATTTATGGACTGATTTCTTATTTCGAAAAACTGTACATAAATAATTGCGGTGTTAAAGCTATGCTTTTATATTTTGATGAGACATAGTGAGTTATAGCAAGTGTAACATTACTATTAACTAGAATACATTCTGCGGAAGATAATTCGTTTATCATTCGCAGCTCATTTATTGCGTATTCGTATATTAATAAAATAATCTTCTTGTTGACAAAACCGATTGAAATTTGTTTTGTTGAATTTGTTGATAGTGTGTGAGCTAAGAAATTTTCTCTTCAACGAATTAATTGATAAACAAATTTTATATTAAAATTTACTGTGTAAGATAACAACTGCCTTTGTTCTTATCCAAACATGATATTCTTGTTTATAATATGAAAACGGGCAATCCTATTTGATGAATCAAAACAATCAAATTATACTGTCATAAATGAGCGATCAAAATTATATACTACCTATATTAATTACAATAGAAGATAAACTAAAGTATTAAAAAAAACAAAAAAAAAAACAAAAACAAAGAGTTCTTTCCAATATCATTGCTATTATAATTAGTTAATGAGGAAATAATATTTTTACAAAAAGAATAATGGGTGGTCATTCTTTCTACATTTAAAAAAGAAACAAATAATAATGTTTACAAATAATTTTATACCCACCCACTGTTTAATTATGTAAATACAAAATTAGTGTAATAACTTTATTGTTGTCTATGGACAATATATATGCTAATAAACGCATTGTCCAAAAAAGTATGTATACATTGTTTAAAAGCACGTATCAAAACTCCACCCGTCAAGCTGGCTATCACGACAATGACGTCATGAACAGCATGGCAAACATTTTGACACGGAAGCTAATTATACGACTTTACTAATCTTTTGTTAATGTATATTAATTATATAATTACATAATCTGATTATATCACTTTCAAGTTATATATTTCAATAAAATAATAAGCGAAGATAATAAATAACAGTATTATATGTTTAAATATTCTACATATGAATGAGTATCAATTTTTGCGCTATTCATAATTATTAATATTCATAAAATACACTAAATATGTAGTCTTTACAGTTATGAAAAGTTTATTTTATGATAATATGTATAATATCATGTGTGTGTAATTAGCTAAATTTGAGCTTGTATAGTGGCGAATTTAAATAGTTTATGAAATGAAAGTTTGAAACAAAAGTTGATAGTTTCTGGAAAACAACTTTTCTTCTATCTCGTATGGTTTATAAGTTGGGTTCTGTACAAATTCGAACATTCTTTTAAGGTCTAAACTACTCTATCAAAATTTTACCAAATTATCTCTTTTCGTTTTTTAGTTATCTGGATGATAGACGGGCGTACAAGCGGATAGGTGAAGAGACAGCCAGAATTGGATTAATTATATGATTCTATGAACATTGGTATTAAAATTGTTGTTAGTGTCCTCAATGTTTTCTAGCGTTACAAACTTATAGATGTGACAGACTACAAACTGTTTACTCTCATATATATTCTATATATGCCGTATGCACAAATAATTAATAATGGCTGTTGGAATGGAAATCCGCGTTATAAAATACAGGAAATCATAATACAATTATAATTTTGAAAGGCACATTGTTGTGTCTTTTGAATTATAAATATATTAAAACATAATTTGAACTGCATTGTGGGTGGTAAATATCTATTTTAATAAAATGTTTTAATGCACAAGTTGCAAAAAAAAAAAACACGAACAATGCATTTATACCATAGTCATTTCAAACAATTTTCCGAATACGCCGACCTGAAATTTCATGCTTATTTAAAATTACAAAATACACGATTTTGATGGTATTTTATCAGATATAATTTTGTTTATGTAAGCAAAACGTTCATTTTAAGCCCGAAAAATTAGAAAATACACCATAAAGATTTAAATTTTAAATAAACAAGAAACATTCAGGTTGGTGTGTTTTTTTTTGGACTTGACTATACATACAAAAAATTGGTCCAAAAATCGATTCGACAACATCCAGTTGTGGTTCTCGATTTTTGCATACTCAAGAATACTCAGCGACAAAAAACGTACCGACCTGAATTTTCATTATTATTTTAAATTACAAAATTCATTTTTTATGGAAAAATTAAATGTGGAAAACAATTTAACATGCTATACAAATCGTGAATTTTATAATATTCAATAGGTATGAAAGTTTCAGGTGTCGCATTTTTTGTTTTGTAGTTGAGTGTAAATATAGATTTTCCTCTAAAAGGTAAAATATGTCAAAAATGTGCAAAAACCGGTTTATGTTAATAAATTGTTTAAGGCAGTAAGAAATCGGAAATAAAAATAAATAAAAAAATTTTTATAGTTGTAAAAAAACCAGACATCAGTATTAAAACGGTAACTTTGTCTTTTGGTAGTTTTACTTTAATCTAATTAGCACTTGGTACGACGTATAATTTTAAATTTTAGATTTTAAGAAATATTTTTAAATTATTGAAATCGATATAAGATCAATAAAACGTATAAAGTGTTTAATGTTCAAGATATAACTTGATTCTTGTTTATTAAAAGACGATAACTCTGTTCATATTAGCAGAGATTTCGACTAATATATATTCAAATTAGTGTAAATGTTTGAGGTGTGTAGCTAAGCTGTGGTCACACTAACGTTTAATTAACGGGACGTGTGGTTCTACTTTACATTGTATTAAATGGAGTTAGTCCCACTAGCTTTTATTTAAATAGTTTAAATATTCAGCTCAATATAATACCAACAAAAAATTTGTTCGAACTTTATAAAAAATGTATGTAAATCGAAGCTAGGTTGATAAAGATATATTAAAGATATTATCAATTAATACCATCTTTTTTCAGTTATTCACTACAAATAATGCGAAGAGTGGGTAAATATACGTATCCGTACCGTGCTACGAATTTGTAATAAAACATTCTAGAAAATATAATTATTTGTTCAATTGTTAGCATGTAAATTGTATAGCAAATTTCAAACAAAAATTATTGAATAATTTTAAAAAAAATGTCATTAAATTGAATTTATTTGGTTGAAAATTGTAAGAATTAATGATGAAATTTCATAAGTAATTATTTTTAATTGCAAATATGAATAATTATTCATTTAAATAAATAAATTTTGTGAAATATCATTTGATTGATAAACTAGTGTTTTGTAACCAGAGAAACGAATGAAAACATTTTGATTCACGTTGCCCATACAAATATAAATCTAATATCAAAAGTTCAAAATTGAGCTATAAAATATACATTCATAAAGTATACAACATCCTACAGTTATGAAGTGTATTAAATTCATAATAATGATTTATGTGTTAATTAGCTGATTTTGAACTGGTTTTTGAAAAATTTATGAAAATAATTCCACTCACGAACTTTAACTATTAGGCCTTGCATACGCTTTCAGAATTTAAGCTCGCTATCTGTTTTCTTTTTTTCAGTTATTTTCATAACGAGCAGAGAGTTAAAATAATGGCCAAAAATGGACTGATTAGATGATCCTATGAACATCTAAACCGAAAATTTTGTTACTACATTGAATATTTTTAAACGTTAGACTATGTCTCAAATATTTCGTATATATATCCAGTAGTTTTTTTTTCAGAACTTTTTTAAAAAATATACTGGTGTTTGTTCCTTCCTCCGTTCGAAATAATATTCAACTTGAAAAAAGCCGGTAATTTTTCAAACGTTTGATGCGGTTTGAAGTCCCGTCATTATTGTGATTTGTACAATATTAGGAGTGATTATAATTTATATTTAAACTTGAGGTAATCTTTTGTTTACGTTTATGATCTATACATTTTATTTTATTTCATCTTTTAACAAGAGGCTTCAAAAAGGTTAAGCAAAAAAAATATATATATTTAAAATAATAAAACAACAATGAATGCGGGTGACCTTAACTATTGAAAGAGTATTTACTTTGAGACAACAAAAGACTTTTTTTTTATAAATAAATTAATAAAATTATGTTAAAAAAAATACATACCTCGTAATAAAAACAATTCACAAACTTGAATTCAAAATAATTATTAAAAAAAAAAACACACACACACTTCACTTAAAGATATAACCTCGCAGCACTTGATTATAACTGTTTTGAATAATTAGAATATCAATAATTCAGTATAAATATAAAACAAGCGCAATCAATAATAGCAACTAAACCTCTGCAGACGATTATTCTGATCTGATGAAGATTGTCAATACAACAATATTTATGTTGGAGAGATTATAAAAAGCGAATTATTGACCTTCCCCTACTACCACGGACGGACGATTCTCATTTTCAATTTTAAAATAAATAAATGATTAGTAAAAATAATAAAAATAAAAGGAATCCACTCATGATGCTACCAATAAAATCCATATACGTAAAGAAAACACGTGGTTTTCGTTGTAATTTGTTGATAAGCATTTTTAAAATTGTTTGATACGTGTAGACAGACATAAGCGTTTTTATGTGGGGAATACATTTACTGCAATGGGGGTAATTCGATATCTTATTAGGTAATTTTTTTTTGGGTATCGGCTATGAACTCACACATACATGTGTGAGGTTGATGACCCAGAATTAATTTTAAGTGGTCCATCATTGTTGCATTCCCTATTGAATAAATATATGGTTTTTAGCAAATATTTTAAGAAGTTTTATTTCGGACATACCGTAAATATATTTGATTAGCGCACTACAGCATCTCCTAAAACCTGAATACTATAAAATAATCTCCTAAAAACTGGATCCTTAAATACTGAATTCTATAATGTTTCATTCTATTCCACCGTGTCCACTATTGCCCCTTTTAGTTTCGACATATTGTTCGTACATTTTTATTAACTATATCGTCGCAGTTCTATGCTTAAATATGTGGTTTGAATAAAATCAATAGTGATTAGTGAAATATGCAACAAGTCATGCTCAATGGAATTTATAGGTATATACATTTATAAATTCCTTGAACATGCATTTTTTCAAACTACTCCAATGATAGGAGTTATACAGAAATAAATACACACAGGAATTTTTTCTGAAACTTTGTGATATTTCCTATATTGATTTTCAATGAATTTAGAGTGGACAGAGAAGACACCGATCGCTTCCACTATTGAGCTAAAAATAATCGGAAAAGGTAGATTATTTGCCCGATACGTGATCTACCTTTTCCAAAATGAATATTATATATATATATTATATATATTTATTTATACACTTCATGGTACGAATTTAAACGAGGCTGTGCTTTCGATTTTCGCAGTTGCCAACAGTCAAACGTTGCGATGAACTGGAAAAAAGTTAAAAAAGCCTAGATTTCCCCTTTGTTACAAACAACAACATTTATAAATGACTAGCGCAGGTCACGCGGTTTCACCAGCGTAGTTTCCGTTTCTATGGGAAATACAGAGATAAAAATTAGCCTAAATCTACCGGGGATAGTGTAACTTCCCAACAGTGAAAGAATTGTTCAAATCGGTCCAGTAGTTTTTAAGTTTATTCGTTACATACAGAAATATATACATACAAATAAATGTTTCTTCTTTATGATATTAGTATAGATATGATACGCTTATGAGCCCCTATTATACATTTTAATACTATAATAAATTAAAAATAACTTGCGAATTTGATGGTGTCATGCTTATATAAAAAGTAGTGAATATAGCCTAGAAAATAAACGGACGGACCTATATCTTCTAGATAAGTTAATCTTTTGTAGTCCCACATAAATAAACATTAAAATATAACTTGTTATGGATAAACCGAAGAAATACGAAAATCCAAATTCGAAAAGTCCATTCTATAAATGTTGTTTTACATGTTGGTGATTTTTAGCACGTAATTTTAAGGAATTTATGCGTATAGGAGGAAGTTTTTGAATATTAAAACAAAAATTTTCTTTATTTAATCCCACATAATAGTGAATTAGGTTTGACGTCAAATAATCTCTTGGAAAGGCATATAATGTATTTAAGTTTTACTAACTAAATTTTTAAGATTTGCATTTTTGATAATTGATTATTTTGAAATGGTTAATAATGGTCAATAATTTTTTGTTTTTAATAATCTGTTTCTGCCTATCTAATTATATATGTTTCTTTCCTTTGATCATGTTGTAGTGTGACATGTTTATCGCATTAAGGAAACTTCGTAGTAAATCCGATAGTGACCTCAATGGACCATCAGGAGCTGCGGTTAGTTAAATAAGAACAATAATTTCCAAAATTATTTTTCATCAAGTATGTAGTAAAAATCAATTATGTGAAAGAGGTATGGTTTATATTATCTTCTTGAAGAAGAAAGACCGGGATACTATGCTGAATTTGACGCAATGCTAATAGTTAATATGTAATATAATCAAATTGATTTTCAATAAACAAAAAGACTGCGAAACAAAAAACTTGATTAAATTAAAGATTATTATACAGAAACAGTAATTTGAAAGAAATTCCATTTTTCCAGGAAAAAACGCCTTAAAGGGCTCATATTTGTGTCTTCTGACGAAGTCTGAAAACAGATTTCTTACAGAGCTCATATTTCTCGATTCCGCTTACGAAACTTAGAAAAAAAAGATTCGTTAGGGAGCTTATAATTTTGACTTCTTACCAAAATCAGAAAAAGGACTCCGACTTCTATTGAAAGCGGATATTTCTATTCTTGAAAAAGAGGTCATTACGACGTTATTATAAGCCATCTTACAGAGGTCTTAACAAAGACTTTATTTTGTAGTCTTTTTAATTGGGATTAAGTATGCATTAATTGAGGAAAAATGCCAATTCAAAGAGATTACAATTTTTGATCGGAAAATAATTAGAAACTAGAATAAATTGGATCGAAAAGGGAATATTAAAAGATATGTTATTTATAAATTTATGTTTTCCTATTATTTTAAATTCGAAAATTCCTAAAATAAATAAAACATTGCGCACAATCAACAATCTCCGGAGTTAATAAAAATGGGATTTTTTTCATTTTTTCTAAATAATAATTTTATCAGTGATTTTTTGAAAGGAAATTGTTTTTACCAAAAAATTATGTAATAGTACGTCAGTTTTCTAATTATTGTGGTGAGTATAATTAAATAAATTAAATTTTTTATTTAATTTCATTTTTTAAAAGTTTTTTTAGAATTTTTTCATTTATTCAATTTTACCTAATAACTTTTAACTGAACCCTCATACGAAAATTGGTATTGGCGCATATTAAAATCTATAAAAAATTATATAGGCCTTAAGCTAATGAATGCATTTTTTATAAAATAAACTGGATTTTCCTAAAATAAAACAATAGATTTATTGATTTATTTTACTTATTTTTTTAATATACTTATTCGTTAATGAATTTATTACTTTTCAATAACCGTTTAAAAATTGTGATAAAATCACGTTTAATAACATTTTTTTTTAAATAAATTTTTATTAGTAGTTAATTTATCCAACATTTAATCAATTAATATTTCTTCTTAAATACATTATTTCATATTTTTAAGACGTATAATACAACGAATGTACTTAATGGGCATGGCTTGACCCGGAATCAATTGTTTAATATTTTTGGATAAGATCATCTTTGTGGTTTCTAAAACAAAGTTACCAATTAGATCATTAAGGGTATCCTGAATGAAAATGATTCATATTTTTTGTTTTAACATCAGGTCTGACTTTACAGGTGTGTATAATCGCCTAAACTATCCAAAGATAAAAATCAATTAATGAGACTCTTACTCCTAGTAGAAAGAATTTTACTAGTTGTGGAAATATTATTTTATAATTTACATTAATCTATTTAATTTTTAAATTTCGACGTATTTTTTACTAAAAAAAGTGTGTTTCGAAAGTATAGCATCATGGATGGGTACTCGTATATGATGTGATATTAACATTGCTTTTAGCTGAAGTATTGATGGCATCATATGTGGATGCCCATCCCTGATGTAATGGTTTTGAGACACAGACACATATAATATAGTTTAATAATGGCGGGAAATTTAGAAAAGTCAAAAAAATATTCCAAATTATTCAAATAATCCTTCAAAGACAGTGGTAACATAATTTTTTATCAAAGATTCTAAAAATGAATAGTTTTTAAAAGTATGTCTTGTTTATATGAGTTTAAAAAGAGATATTGTTTTCTTGAATTTTATTAAATATAATGCTACCCGCAAAAATAACAGACAGTGAATGGTACTTTCTGAGTTGAATTTCTATCTTAAATTAACGGTGGGGTATTTTTTTTACTGCATTCGAAAATGCGTCTTCTTTAATATACTTTAATTTCAATGATTGAACTTACTAATTTAATATCACATATTTCCAAATAAAAAATTACGGCACACATGAATATTTCTAATCATTTAAAACAAACATAACAGAAAAATAATTGATAAAAAATTTAAAACTAACCACATATTTATGTGAAAAGATAATCAATAATTGGTAATATTTTATATTAAAAACTACCGTATGTATATAGTTTTATAAATAATGTTTTATAGTGGCACCTCCTCGCCTATTGTGATTGGCTTATTTGTATCTATTAATAAAGTCAACATTATATTCGAAATGAATTTATAATATTGATTTAGGATTGTAAAATTAGATATTTGAAAAAAAAATAAAATAAAATTCAAAATAAAATAATTTTTTTCTCATAAATAAACAAAAAAAAATTTAAATTTTTTTCTGTATACTTTATCGTTAAAAAACTGCCTCCAGCTTTTAACACTTTACCGTAGTTTTTTGGTTGTATGTTAAAAAAACTTTTTTTTTTATTAGTATCAAAAGTTTATTTCAAAACCTTTTAAGTATTTAAATATTTAAATGAATTTTATCAAAAATATCTATTTAAAATAAAGTTGTTTTTCTTATACCGTATTTCAAAATATTTTATTATTTGTCTTTAGATAACATTTTAAACAAAAAAGTAAAAAAAAGTATGCATTTAGATAAAAAAATATAATTTAAAAAAAATCAATTAAATTTATTTTTAATTTTTTTTTAAATTATCAATAAATAATATTTAATAATTGTAAAAATATTATTATTAAAAACATTTTTTATGAGGAAATACTTGATAAAAAAAAAAATCATTTTTAATACTTATTTTTAGTCTGTAATCTTGTGGTTGGTTTGAATAATAAAAATTCATGTGGATGCCAAATGACTCTCTTGTACACACCTAAAACATAGGTAAATACAAAACTTCAATTAGACGGATAAGAGTTTTTGAGCTAGAGGGTTCATTCATATATATCCCGGAAAATGTTCCAAATTTAATGTACAAAAGGGATTGAAACATAATACTGAAGATCCTTCCATTATGTAAAATCTATCAATTTGTGTGCCCAAATAACTCAAAAAATACTTATCCAAATGTTTTGAAATTTGGTATGCACAATATAGACATAAAAACGGAGAATTTGCCGAAGAGACATTCTCGAAAAAACATTTTAAAATATAAAATCGATTTTTTTTCGAAAAAACACTTTTAAATATACAATATTGAATTTTGATTTTTACCTTATACATTTTTCATATCAATATTGTGGCATTCTAAATTTTACCATTCTATACTTGTTGGACCTCATTCTCGTATGAAACATATTAAAGGCTTGGTAAGGTAACATGGAGAAAGAGAAAGATTCAAAAATACTGACATTAATGCACGTGGTTTATGTGTGCAAATTCCGTGTCAACTCAGTTTAATTTTTACGAGGAGTATAAGAACATTAATTATGTGTTATTTGTAATATTTTCATGTATATATTGATTGAATAAAATTTGTATCTACAAAACAATTAATAGTAAATATTTTCTTAGAGGTGAATAGTAAATAAGTATTTTCTTGGAGGTCTTTATATTAATAATTATGAGTAAAAAAAAATTTATTAATAATTTTTATAATAAAGAGGTTACTTGCTTTGTAAGTAATATCGGTTATTAAAAAAAAAAAAAAATTATATTTAAGACTTTACACCTTAATTACTTAATGCATTTATTAAATATTTTTTAAATATACTTGAACTCATAAAAAACTGAACTGACTTACACACTTGCAGTCATCAGTACATTTATATTCGGTAAAGTGGAATTTTGTCCAGTTTAGAGATATATTGTAATCAATAGGAATGGTTACACCAGCGTTTAATAACCAGGCACATTTTATACATATCATATTAGCGTCAAAAATGTTGTATGTTAAATTAAACGCATATGATTATAAATTTTGAGTATCGTAGAAAAATTATAGAAAATCGTGAAAATTGTGACTCAAATTATAAGTGAAACATAGCATCTAATCTTCCCTACATAGATTTTAAATGAGATTCTTAAGTTATAGAAAAGTCTTAATTTTCTTTATTTTCTTTATTTCTCCAAGGATTCACAGTGGAGCAATTTAATCGAACAATACATTACTATATTATTAACTATCTACTCAATTTTTAAGTTCCACTTATAGCTCGTGTAATAAAAAAAATTTTTTATGGCAGTAATGACAATAATTAGTTTAGATGGCGATATCATGAATCATATTTCGTAATCATTCGAAAAAAATTATTTGCATTAGCCATTAAATTGCAGATAGTGAGTAGGCACTATTTAAAATTTTTCAGAAATTGGTTAAAAATTTCAGTTTGTTATTTAGTAGGAATAACAAATGAATCACCCAAATTATTGTGTAAAAATAATTTCCATAGTAAAAAATTTTCAAATGACAATCATTAAATAATAGATTTCAAAAGACGATGATAATTACAGGTACTGAATAATTTCTTGAGTATTTTAATGAATTATTATTATGAATTGTGTCATTTTACTAATTAGACGCATTTGCATTTCGATTGTCTCTATCTATGAATCTATCGACGTTTGTTCCGCTGTAACTTACGAACATATTGTTCGATTTGGATCAAATTTGGTTTATATACTTTTCACATTCAGGAAAATTACTGTGTATTTTTGGAAAATTTCAAACTATCTCAATTGATGGATAACGATGATGGAGCCTTGTAAAAACTGTAATTTTTGTAGATTTTAAAAGATGATGGTAATTACTAAATAATTAGGTATTAAATAATTATTTAAGTATTTTAATGATTATTATAATTGAATTGTAACATTTTTATCAGAACTTAACACATATGTTTTGTTGGAATAACTAGACGATGTTGCATCTCGTTTGTCTACATCTATTTATCTATCTGTCCATGTTTATTTCGCTATAAAATTACGAACACATTGTCCGATTTGGATCAAATTTGGTGAACATAGTTATCATATATAAAAAATTTACTGTTAAGTTTTGGAAACAATTTCATGCCTTTTATTTCAGGACAATCTCCAAAAACACCATGCATACTTGAAATATATGATTTTAGACAAAATAGGGAAGATGCTATAAAAAAAATTTGCTATTTCACCCATCAAAATGTGAAATTAGGCTCAATACCAAACAAAATTCGAGAATTAAATTAAATAAATTCTTCCTAAAAAAGTTTTATGGGTGATTCTAAGATATGCAAATTTGCTTCATTGTATAATTAAGAATTTTGAACATCTACTTTGGCGATTTTTGAAGTAATATAAAAAATTACTTCAAATTGATGTTCGTGAAGTAAAGATGCTTCAATTGAAATGATAAAAAATTTTGTGCATCTTGTATATTGATGAAAAATGAAATAACATATATGGGAAAAATAAGACAACTTTAGTTTGTATATTGATAGGTTTTTTTTTATTGTAAAGGCTTTATAGTTACAGGATACTGAAAATACTTCTGCCAAGAAATATAATTAAATTGATTGATTAATTGTAATTGATGCGTGATTAATTATTTTAGATAGTTTTTAATAGAAATATGGAAAATTTACTATTAATAAAGATGAATTTATTGGTTAAAAAATTCCGTGGGTAATTTTATCTAACTATATTGTGTATGAATGATGATTGACAATTAAAGAATTAATTATTAGATTAATGAATAAAATTCATGTGTATGTCACATATGTTTTCAATATAATGCTAATTAAATCACTCGTTGATTGATTATTATTCTACAGAAATTTATTGGTCTTTAAATATTTCCACATTAATACAAATGCCTGGAATAACTTCCTTTTTTTATAGTTATTTAGGTCTCATTTATTATGGATTTTCTAATTATGAATAAATATTTGCAATTTACAAACATTTAACTAACATAAAGATTATTTTGTCTTTTCAAACTGTAAGGCTGTTTCAGTGTTAAACCGCTTTTCGATAGATTTTGTCTATTTTTGTTTTCACGAACTTAAAATAAATAACATTATCTATGCAATCCCAAAATTGCAGTATTTTTGGCCGTTTATATTTCGAGAAAATCAAGCTAAAAAGTGCGTGATTTTGCGGGTCATCATTACATCCTCCAAATTATTAAAAAAAATTATTTAAATTACTCAAAACGTGTTTATGTTTATAACATTAGTAAATGCTAATAATATTTATAATATAATAAATGCTCTGACTAAACTGCACTAAGTGGTATTACGCTGAAACTACCTTAAGTTGGTAATAAAAATTAAATAATTCAAGATAACAACTAACAAAGTTTATTCTTAAATGCTCTGTGAATCAATATTGGAGCTATTTATAATTATTGATATTATTAAAATATGCAAAATGCGTGCATGTAGGAAATAGGAAAAGAAAAGTCAAAGGAACCTAAAAAGTTAACTTATGACTGACTTATAAACGGCTCTATCTCGTTTAAAAATACCTGCATCAATTTTGTTTGTAACACATGCGCAAATATTTTTGTGAAATATCTCGAAGCTGATTTGGATGATCTGGAAACATAATATTCGACGTCATTTCCCATTTTGATTTTCGGAGTTATTCCAATAACTTTCCACATAAATTTACTAAAAATATTTTTTATACTGAGAATTACACCATCTGTGATTACATTTTCACCTTGTTAACTTTCTCAAAAAGTTGAATTTTTAACACAGCGATTATTACTGCGAAAAGTGGGTTCTTTTTGCGCCAATTTCAGATTCAATAAAATACTAGTTCACATGAATTTCAGCACGTGGTACATACGCGTGAACGTATAGCATGGGAACTTCATATCATTTTTTTACGTAAATATTCCTGAATATTAAATGAATCCTATGAATTTATTATGACGAATAACTTCCAATAAAATTTAATAATAATCTATCTAAGGGCATAATTTATTTATTTGCTTAAGTTAAATGACAGATATATGAGCTCATTGTTCAGACTGTAAAAATATATTTCATTTTTAATATATCACAGGTCTGTAGGTAAAAAAACAATTATATTTTGATAAATATGACTTTTAAGCTTAATGTAATTATTCTATGGCTCGTGGTGAGCATATTTGGTCTTGGTCTTGGTCTTGTAGTCTTGGTCTTTGTCTTGCAAAAAAACAATTATCTATACATCAGCAAAACCTAATAAACCTCTGTAAGACTCAGCTAAAAATAGCAGCTTTCGATAAATAAAGGAATCAAAATATGTGAAGTAACTTCAATATGTTCTAATCGTGGAACAAAACGTATTTTTATTTGAAATTTGTAGTTTGCTTTATTATGAAACTTCGAGTATTATTCAGACATATTCGAATTATACAGAAACAAACAATTATAAACATGACGCTCAGTCCAAGATCATAACAAAAAAACGGGAGGAGCGTGGCAAGGTCGCGCATACAACATGGAACAAGACACACGTGGCAGTAGCACATTGGGAAAAGTGCATTAGTTGTCTCTTGAATGAGGAAGTTGCAGTAAAAAGGTTTGCGCCTATTACAAATTTACGACTTTGCAGAGTCACAGCCATGCAGCTTATTATGATTGTAATGAAATAAAATGTTTTATGAGTTAATTATTAATTGTGAGTTTTTTATAATTGATACCTTTAATATTCTTCATTATAATAATGCATTAGAAAAATTAATATGAAAAAGGTAAGACTCATATGTCGTGTACCTAAACAATTAACTCTCTTAGTTATCTCAACTTTCTTTTTTTTATATTTAAAAATTAAGTATTTTTCATGAAATCAATAAATTTACCGAAAAGTAATTTATATACCGTAATTATATTAATTGATCCTAAGAAATAATTTACATGATCTATTCCATTTGTCTGTTTCTATGAATCTATCTTGAATAATTATTATATAAGTGTAAACCAAAAAACAATTATAGTAGGATAAATCCCATTGGAAGTGGAACAGAATATAACAAAAATGAAAAGAAGTCTGAGGTCGGGAAGTGGAAGGAGTAAGTTTTTAATTGTAAAACACGGTTTATCTCAATTTCCGGCAAAACTACAAATCCTAATTTTCAATCGACAAAATTTTGGGGGTTATATGAAAAATGTGTAAATGCAAAAGTTGTAGATCTTATTATTATCTACAACATTTCCTTTTAACTTTTTTCCATAGGACTTGAAGTTGTTTTTCCGGAAATCGAGATATACCGTGTTTTACCCTTAATAAGTTATCCTCTTCCACTTCCCGATATCAGATCGCCCGTAAATTATTTTTCCTTTCATTTTTGTTATTTTCTCTATCATTCCCAATGGGTTTCATCCTACTATAATTTTTTTACACTTTTTAAAGGCTTCTACGTTGATCTAGTGTGATGTTATTCATTCTATAATCGTTATATGCCACTGAATTATGTACCAAATAGTTTATGTTAATGTTTAACACGAACTAATATAATTGCATTAAAAGTATTTTAATGTAAATTTAAATGATGAATTAGTTGTCTGTATTCGATCACCATTTTTTGTGCAAGCACGATGATATGTAAATAAATTGTTATTGAGTATAAAAATTTGCAAGGAGCTTTTTATTAACGTGAATGATTCATTTGTATAGATAAGAATAACCCAATACGCAAATAACACCAAGCCTCTATTCTTAATAATACATTTTATTATTTAAATTTTTATTTTTTTTTTCTATTATGACTTATATGTGATATACTGAATGATTTTTCAAAAACACTTTTCTGTATTAGTAAACATTATTTTGCAGGTATAAAAAGTTCGTGCATGAATAATTTCAAAATAAAATCTTTTGAGAATCTTGTGAAACACTGATGACCTCTTGTTTCGATGGAATTTATGGAAGGATAGAAAGAATTTTCTCATAGGGAAATTCAAACATTTTAGAGGAATTTAATTTTTGTTCGAAGTAGACTAGGAATAGTGTCGCATATGAATTATTTATAAATTTCCCTCAATTTTCAAAATGAAAATTGGAAACTCTTGTGATTCCTTTTGATTTCAAGACCTTTAAGTATATTATTTATTTCATATTTTCTATTTTTCTTAGTAAATTTCTAAAAATTATTACATTCACTGATGACAATTTCTCGTGGATTTTATCGTAGATCTTTTCCAATTTCGTATTAGATTCCTAATTTTTTCCTTTTCTGCAAAACTAGCTTAATCTGTTTTTACAAAATTTCGAAAACTTCTAGGCTAGTATGAAATAAGTGTTTAGTCAGATGAATTTTCTTTATTTTATCTCAAATAGCAACCAATAGAATAGAAGATATTCGACGTTTATTATAATAATGATAATTTTTGATCAGAAATTTACTGACATTCTTTTTACTTTTTAATTAAAAGGTATAAATCATTGTCTTGAAATTTGTTACAATAAATTTAAAAAAAACTACTTTTCTAATAGCTTAAAGAATGTTCGAGTCTGAAATTCTATATCCATCCATTATCGATCAAGATCCATCATAGCGCAGTGGACTTTTTGAGTAGCTGTAGTCTCGATAAGATATTGTAGCTTTAATTAGTTTTAGTTTCAATTTTTACTTAGCATTCATTAGTTCATTAATTGTACCGTCAGCTAGAATGCATCTTATCCTTCAAGTGAAAAGATGGTGCATAGAACGAATAGTTCCAGGTGGAAGGAGATGCGGAGGAGCAGCTGCAGTTACCCTGTTATTGTTTTATTATCATTATTATTAGCCGAGGTAAACTAACAAAACTATCAAAAGCATCAATTTGTAATTTTCTATTTTTTTATCAAAACTAAACCGATTTTAAAATAAAAGAAACCCTGGTTGGAATTAATGAATCAGTTTGAGATCTAAAATGTCGTAGATAGAAACACAAATAAACACAGGGCTATAGCTGAGCACCTACTTTTTTTCAAAAATTTTTCGAAATATTTTCTAAAAGTTATAGATACTTTTGTAATTGTTAATTTTTCTAATATTGATATTTTATAAAATAATAGAAACTTTTAACTTTGTCTAATTTTAAATTAAATTTTTTTTTTAAATTACGAGTGCACTTCCGACTTATAAAGTCATTATCAAGTAATGAATAATAATTTTTTTATTTTGGAAATATATAGGGAAACCAGATAAGATTATTGTGAATGAAGAAACTGTGGGTGGAGTTGATAAATATTTTTACGACAAATATAATTTCAAATTAAATAAAGGTGAATTAAAAGAGTCTATTTGATTATTTAAAATTGTAAAATTTGGGTTTTTATTTTATTTATTTATCTCCAGGACTTCTAGCTAATTTAATATTTAGCTTTTGTCTCAAATATGTTAAACATCGGTTTACTATCAATTTTATGACTTGTATTTGTAAGATGAATGGAGAATTTCGAAGCTTTATGGCTGTTTATGTGTTCTTTGTACCTGGTTAAAAATGATCTAAATGACGAACCAAAATAAGCGACATAGCATTGTGGTCAAGATAATCTATAAACACCACTTTTATTAAGCATGGGGCTTTTATCCTTAGAATTAAAAATTGATTTTCCTAAATTACTATTATTATTATAAGCTGATTGTAACCATATTGCCGAAAGAGGTTGTCAATTTGTTGTAAGATATTACATGTGTGAGAGATACATAAGAATTTTAGGCTTTGGTTGGAATATGTGGGAATGTTAATTTTACAAACCTTGTTTTCTTTTAATAATAAAATTTATTATAATTTGCGGGCCATATCTATTATTTACTCCAATTTGAATTATGTTATTCAGTTTCTTACTTCTATCGATTTTAGAAGGAGAGATAGCATACGCTATCATTAAATAACAAATTAGTGGGGTCTACGTATTGACAAATAGATGGTTAATGGAGGAATTGTTTTCTATTTCCATTGTAAAATTAATTTTTCGGAAAAAGCTATTGACAAATTTGAGATACTTATCTAAATGTTTATCTGTTCCTTTGAAACAAACAAGAATATCATCGACGAATCTATATCAGAAAATAATGTGTGAGGAGGAGAGACTAGAACAGAGTATTTCATTTTCTAGCTTATCCATAAAAATGTCATCAAGAATTAACAATATAATCATAGAATTTCTTTCTAAAGTTAACACACGATCAATATCTCTATAAACATTGATTTTAAGGTAAAATTGAATGTAACAAAGTTTATGGACACAATTATTTCTGTGGATTAAGAAGAATGACTATGTAAGAATCGATTTAATACACTTTTTTAATCATCATTCTGTAATACACTTTGTGTAAACAGAATAAACATTCCATTATTGAATAAGAAGTTCTATTTGTTTGTAACGCCATTATAACGACAAAAGATCATGTTTTTTTCATTATTATAAAATATTATTAAAAAGAAAAAGTGGTTTAATCAGCTTTTGCGTCACTATTTGAAAACAGTAGTGCCTAGTTTAACTTAATCATGACGCTATACAAGTTTTTATTTCAAAATATACATTTTTGTTCAAAAAAAAAAAAAAAAAACTTAATCATACAGGTATTAATTTTATGGATGTAATATTTCTTGTTAGAAATTTTTTTTTAAAAGGTCATTATTATTCTTATAAATTGCAATGAAGTAATTTGAGTTTTTTATCCTGAAGCTACTTCATTTCTTTGGAAACATTACAGGTCGTATAGTTGGCCGGAAATTGGAAAAAAATTGCTGAATTATTAATTGGAAATTAGAAAAAATTTTAACCACAATTAAGTAAATTAGATATTCAAAATCGCGGTACAAAATAAAAAAATTGAAATTTCAACATTTTGAATAGAAAAAATTATAATCAATTCAATATTTTATCGTAAAAAATGGAATTCAGAACAAATTAATAGATTTTTTTTTGAAGATCCTAAAGAAGAATCTTTAGATAGCAAAATTATCAATTTTGTAGATCTTTATAAATTGAATTACCACCCACGTTCGAATCAGCGTATTAAAAAAGTCAAACGCTCTGTGAAATAAATTAATTAACTGATAAATATAATTTACTGTTTCTGATTCAATTAAAATGTTTTATTCGGAATTATTGGTAAGATCTACGGTTTTTGGAGACTTTAAAGTTGATTACCATATATACAAAGTTTTTTTGACAAAATACAAATAAACACCGGTAGTTACAAGAATGGAAGTAAAAAGGAAAATATTTAAAAAGGGTTTTGTATAAATACACAATCATTTTTTAGTCAAACATTTTCCTAAATAATGACGCTATTAAAATTATTTTTCATTGGAACACTTATGATTCCAAATAAATATAATCGATATTAAAATTTAATATGATGTCATCGAAATAGAATTTTGGAAATACGTGCATAGAAAAAACGAATGACGTAACTTTTCATTCAGATGGAGTAATGTTTACTTTTTTAACTAAAAAAATTTGTATATCCCATGTATAGACATGCCATATGTGTAATTTAATAATGTCATTGATTACCAAAAAAATTAACATTCTATTGCCTACATCATATTGCAAACTTTTCAAAAGAATGAACTGTACGAATGAAATGTCAGTTTGTACAAAAAATTATTTCAACCGAAAAATATTTGAATGAAATTTATGATCCATTATTTCCTGTCCCACTTTTAAAGGCACTATTATTGTTGCGGTTAGTAACAAATAAGAGTGACAAACGTATCTTTTTGAAATTTTATTTTGTGGTTACATAAATGTTTCAATGATCAAAATGAGTAAGAAATATTTTGTTGCAAGAGATCTTCAACTACATACTTACAAAAGACAATATTTTGCATACTTATTACTTAAAATTAATATAAAAAAGCATTCCATACAGTTATAAATACATATATAATAATAATATGTTTTGCAAATATATGTGCTTAGTAGCTTCATTTGGACTGAAATTGTGGCAAATCTAAACTGTTTATGAAAAAATGTTCCAAAGAAAAGATTAGTTGATTTAAAAAACATTTATGGTTTAAAAATTGGCTTATGGATCCATTGGATCTAATAGCCTGTTTTTGCTCATTCGCGAACTTTTTAAGTCTATAAATATGTCACCAAAATTCAGGTAGCTCTTTTTTCGGTTTTGAGTTATCTTGATGGGCGGGCATAAGGAAATGAACTAATTAGGTAATTCTTTAATGACTCAAATTTTATTAGTGTCTTCAATATTTGTTACAACTAACATATTATACTCTGACATATTCTGTATATGACGAGTATAAAATTTAATATACTGTGACATATTCTATGCCGAGAATAATACTAAATTTAATATAAGTGACATATTTTAGGTAACTATGTTGAGGAATGGGACCACTGTCTAGTTTCCTTTGTCTTTCGGAATTAAAAATTTATCAGAGAAATTTTCCGTTTAATTTAAAATTAATTGAGGTATTCTTTTAAAAATATCAATATTTAAAATAAATGACAATTTGTTGACACCTATTATTTTCAATAAACATTTTGTATTTTTTTTTTTTATTTCTGGATTCAGCTACTTTCAGCTATATAGCCATTAACCAAAAGGGATTATTATTATTATTATTTTTATACAACAACAGTACACAGTACTGCTAGGTGGTCACCCATCCAAATATAGATTGTGACTAAGCCTGTCTAAGCCTGTCATTACGTTACGTCAGTCCGGGGTCTAACATTTTGTATTAAACCACTGAATTAAATAATATGTTGCATAAATCAGATTTTTAAATGTAATTCTAATAAATCATTAGTTGTTATAATTTTTGACATTGTAATTATTATTTATTATTATTTTGTGTGTGTGTTTTTGTATTTTTTTTTTTTTATAAATTTTTATTGAAGAAACCACAATATTGGAAACGGAAGTTGCATTCAATTTTCATACAATCGAAGAACGGAAATATCTATTTTTAAAATTCGTACAAATTCATATAATTATATTTACATATATAATTATAAATATCGTTCAACTGTAAGTGTTTTATTTAATCGTAGTCAGTTTTTAATTTTAATTCTGCTCAAATTTTTTAAACTTTACATGCATTCAGCGATCTATAAGCTTACAAAATTATTGAAGCTAATCATACACAGTAAAATATTTCATCAATATCGCTTAACAAGTGAGTTGTTAATAATAATGGCAACAATTTTTCGTTGTCAAGGATTACATAAATCCATTGCCAGTCAGGGAAAAAGAGGTAATAGTGATCACTTAAGGAAATTTGTGAATAAAGTGAAAATATTAAACGATATATCTATTTAAATCATTTTAACAGATTCTTTAATCAATTTTTTGATGGCTTTGATAAAATTATAAATTTTGACCATCAGTAGCCACACACGCGGTTAATGACGGTTGCGTTGAGGAAAATAACGTTCTAATATCCGAAGCCAATTTCACATACAAAGCACTCGACTGACTCCAGCCCACTACACAAAGAATGTAACCAGGAACCCACTCAGAGTGCATCCGTATATTTATTTTTCTTCAGTATAGTTTGATGAGTATTTCCATGTTTTCTCATAGATTCACCTTCATCGATAAGTTTCCTAGCCTTTTCCAAACTCTGTGTTCCATTTCGCCTTTTTGGTAGACCATCATCTTAATATTAGCATCTATATCATAAAAATAATAACAAAATTCTAAAATCCATAATTAACGTTGACCACTCAGAAACTGAACAGGCATTTGTCGGCAAGGTAAATAATGTAAGCTGGAAGGAGGTTGGTTACCAACTCTAGCATTACTGACTCTTTTTGTATCGGAGTAATTATGCGACAACTATTGCACACTGACTGCCATTACCCCTCGTAATCTTTTAAAAATATTTAGCGACTACAACAAATTTGAATATTTAATGAGATGATTTTTATTGCATGAAATTATTGATATATTTTTCAATGTTTCATTTGATATATTTTAAAGTATGTTTGTTAAACATATAACAAAAAAATTTTTTTTTTAAACACTAAATAACTTTTGCAAAGAGTTACTAGGTACTCGTTTAATTCAAGTAATAAATAATTCACTATAATACACAAAAATAATAGAAAAATTCAAGTATTTTTTTGTTATAAATCTGCTGCTTAATGGTACATCCATAATTTATTTCCAAAACATCATTAATTTTATTAATGACTTGAATGCTATGATGTTTGGCTAATTAACAATTTGTAATACTTCGTTATCCGATTATTGTCTGAACGTAGTGGGGTCTATGATTTAACCAGACAATTTTGCATTTCGAGTGTCCGCATCTATATATTCACGTATCTATCTTTATTTTGCTATAACTTTAGGTCACATCGTTCGATTTTGAAGAAATTAGGTACGCATTCAGAAAATTTACTCCCATCTCCAAAACTACGAACTTTTTTTCCTATAGGTATATATTAGAAAAATGCGGATTTTTGCAATCAATGTGATTTTGCAAAAATTTGCAAAAATGGTTACTTTTTGTATGCAAGCTAGGAAGATCCGATTATTTGGAATTTAATGTAAAATAATAAATAGCCATCCTATCTAAAAATATTCATTTTTTCTCTATGCAAGTTAGGAACAAGCGGGCCTTTTGCAATGATGAAGGGACGCGGGAAAGTTAAAACCTCCTACCTTTTAGGGAAAATCTAAAAAAACAAACTTTTTTTTATGTGAGTAAAGAAGGCGGGGTTCCTTGAAATCCATGTAGAATGATATGATCAGTGAAAATTGGAAAATTAATGTTTTCCTTTGTATTCCCTTTCCTTTTGTACAATCAAGGAAATGACGGTTTTTTGTTTATTTTTGAGTGAGGTCTACAACTCCCAGAACTACTAGCTTATTTACTTATGTATCAGTTAATCGTGAAATCCTTAATTAACAATAAGAAAAAATAAAATTATATTTGATACTTTGATAGCGTATAGTGGAAAGGCCAGAATCGTGATGTTACATCACTTGTTTTTGCAATATCTATGTCTAATACACGTTTAAAATTTTTGTTTGTTTATTAATCGAGTTTCTTTTAGGGTTGCCACCTGTAATTTTTTTATACTCGACATATACATAATATGTCAGAATATATTAATTTTAACCTAAAATTTGTAATGTTAAACATATTAAAGCCACGAACAAAATTTTGATATAGTTGTTCACAGAATCATCTAGTTGACCCATTGCCGCTGGTCCATTTGTCTGCCTATGATCAAAATAACTCAAAAGATGAAAAGCGATAGCGAGCGTACATTGTAGTGACGTATTTTAGATATAAAAATTGAGTTTCGTGAATGAGAGAAATCGGCTAAAAATTGGATCTAATAGATTCATGGCCAATTTTTTTTTTGCTCATATATTTGCAATACAAATTATTATTATTAGAAATATTTATAACTGTATAAACTGCATAACTAGGCTATTATATGAATACTTATTATTAAAAATTGATATGTGTCAAGTATCTAAACGATTAACCGTTAGTCGTTAGTTTCAATTGTTTACACACGATTGGAATATGCAATAAAATATTATATCATCATGTTGTATCTATAAGGAGGAAGGGGGCCTGTCTAAAACCTTGTTACTTTAAAATATCTACAAGTGGCCTTAAAAATTATTATTAAATATATAAATATATGATGTCATTTTAAATGCTTTTGTTTACATTTATATGCAAAATATTTTTTTTAATTTACCTTACATTAAGTTTGTACATCAATGGAACCGTCAAATATAAAATAAATACAATAAACGGCTACGATTTGAATGTTAATGACCTTTTTGAAAATCACTGGACCGAATTTTCAAAATTTCAATTAAAGTTTAGAAAATTTTATACCACACAAAATTATAACTTCAAAAATCATTATTTCAAAAATTTCCTGTAAAGATATTAATATGGACACTTTAGTTCCAAAACAAAAACACTTACATCACAGAGCAGGGCCTGGATGGCCTTGAGTGTGTAAAAATAGAGCACTGCAATCAATCAGTTATGAAATTGTGTGAATTATAAAAATTCGATTTTTTGCCCCACTTTCCTAGATCAAATTATTTTGTATTTTTATAAATACGTGTTTCGACTACAAAGTAGTCATCATCAGTATGAATTAGCTAGTTGTAATGATTCTCTGCGGAGATGGTACTCGTTGCTAATTTGGGGACGGTTTACACACTTGTTTGTTGGTGAGAGAATGATCCCTAGAGAATCATTACAACTAGCTAATTCTTACTGATGATGACTACTTTGTCGTCGAAATACGTATTTATAAAAATACGAAATAATTTGATCTAGGAAATTTTGACACAAAATCGAAATTTATTCGAAAAATTCTACAGTTCTCATTAATAATTATAAAATGAATTATTTACTAAAATTTAGGATATAAATAAAATAGAGCATTTTATAAAGCTACTTTTCGTGATTAAATATGGACAAATTCAGACATATCTTCCCTCATATCAAAATTCTTAAGTAAATCATTTTCCATAATCATTATACCTATGCCATTCAAACGATCTGGTCCCATTATGGTTCTTATTTTAGCTTTCCTCCGACGTGGGGCTCGTAGCATTTGCCACTTCTGCTACGTAGTTAATCGAGGGGTAATAACAATTTTTTTTACAAACAATTAGCTCAGTTCTACGTTTATGACATCAATTATAATTTTTTTTAAAGTATTTAAAATAAAATTACTAGCAAATTTTATTTTCTTCTGAACATTTATGTAATGTTCGCGAAATATCACAAAGATATTTAATTTTTATACGATACCAAATACCGCTCCAAACATGCATATTTATTTAATGAAACCAAACTATTTCTTTGTTGTTATAATAATATAAACATTGTTATTTTATTTATTGTTATAAAGCATAATTTCATTTTAAAAAAATTATCTTGAATAAAATATTAAAATGAATAACTAATTATTTGTGTTTTTATCTGTGAAATCATGGACAGAAGTAGATTACAAACAGGAGCAATTAAAACATCCCACATTTTTACCAAAAATGAAAACAAGGCTATTTCAATGGTACTAATGTGTCATGGTAAAATATGTCAAATAAAGAAAATTTTAAACAAAATTTATTGAAATTATGCAAAAAAAAAAATTATTTTTATCTACTCAAAAACCTTGAAAAATATTTTTCCAAATTTTTTACTACTTAATTTCCATAAATTGTATGACATTTTAATTTATGCTTAAAAAAAATTATTCATGTATAATAATTTTTTCTCCGATATGAATTTTATGGCTGTACCCAATTAGATTCAGTCAATACAAACATTTTTTTTTCTACTTTTATAAAAAATTATTCATATATAATATATTATTTTTTAATTTTCTCCGGTACGTATATTAATGCTTGTAAAATTGTGAATTCATTCAGTCAACATAAACATTTAAAAAAATTTATTTTGCGTCTTTAAAAGTTTGCAATGTCACGTTCATATGAAGGATATTAATTGGAATTTTTGAAGTAAAAACTTCTTTACAAAAGTCAAACAACCCGTTGTTATTTTAACCGACGAATATAACGTTCTCAAGTCGATGCGTATATTTTTTTTAATGTCACATATAAATATGGATAAAAATTCTTACCCTAAGGGTCGGAAAACTGGCGATGATTGACTCTCACTGATTGTAATGTATAACCACGAATAATTTTTTGCAGAGTAATTCGATTGTGGCAATTCTTTTTTTATTGGGTCAGGATATACCTCAAAGTGGGTCGCATATACATTTGGAAAAAAAATTCTTACCCTAACAAGGAAAATAGAGGTGATTTATTGTACACCTGCAAATTTTAATGCTGAGTTCTGTTAATCAAAAATTAAGCTTGTAGTAATTAGTAGATTATGGCCACAAAAAATTACAAAATAAAAATATTTTAATAAAAAAATTAAACCGACAAAAAAGTTGAAAAGCAAAAAATAATGACACTTTTTCTATTTAGCCTTAATAACTAAGTTCTTAATCTAATATAAGATTACCTAAGTATATATTTTTGTAATTATTTGAGTTTTTAATAAACCTTAATAACTTAGTTCTTAAACTAAGGTAAGTATACCTAATCAATTTTGAGTCGGCGCCAAACAAGCAAATTAATTAAATAAAAATTACTTAGATATACTTACATAAGTTTAAGAACTTAGTTATTCAGATTAATTAAAAACTCAAAATAATTACAAAAATATAAACTTAGGTATATACTTAAATTACTTAGAACTTAGAGTTATTAAGGCTAAACAAAAAAGGGTATATTATTTTCTGCTTTTCAGTTTTTGTGGTAGTTTAATTTTTTTGTTTCAAAGTTTTTTTATATTTATAAGTTTTGACTTGTATCTATTTTTGTGTGTTTCTATGAATACCTACACCAAAATTTTGTGAGTGCCTACACCAATATTAACTAGCCTTATAAATTTAAGATTAAAATTAAGTGTACAATATATTCTTGATACATATTGTACACATTTATGTCGAATACAAGATAAACGAACGTAACATTTTCGTATTTATAAAATTTAAGAGTTGGACTTCATTAAAAAAAAGTAATTTAAAAGTAAATCATTAATACATAACTTTTTAAATAACACTTAATGAACAATAAATTTTTTTAATTCACAAAACAAATAATTTAAAGGGTTTTTCCAATCGTGAAAAAGATTATTGTAATCATTTTAAATGAGTTTATTTTAAGACGTAATATAATGTTCTATTACCAAATTAATTTAATCACAGGACAATTAAGTCTTATTAAAATAAATTATAGACTGTGGACATTATGGGGAATTGATACAAAAAATGATACCTCTATAATAAAGACAATCTTCCATTGAATATAATTTGTATTATTTTCAAAAAAAAATTCAAGTAAAAATTTAAATTTAGAATTTTTTTTTTTTTTTTTTGTAAAATAACTTGTAAATATGCCTTTTATTTACAAATCAAGATAATGCGTGTTAAATGTTATGCATTTATTACATTTGGATACATTACAATGTATTTTACATAAAAGATTGTTTTTATTATAGAGGTCTTATTTTTTTGTCTATTCCCTTTGGCGCATATTATTTTTTACAACTTTAAAGTGATAGATGATCTTGAGGCGATGGAGTGAAATAAAATTTAACGATTAAACAAACTACTGTCCATTTATTGAAACGACCTTACCAAAATGAAGCATAAATTTCATAAAGGTTTTAAAAAATTTACAACTTTAGTACAAAACAAATAATTATTCAATTATTGTCTCTGCAAAAACTTAAAGTTGAAAAAACTTCTTTAACTTCTTATTTACAGTAAGTCAATTTTGATACAAATTTCTTGATATAACACTATGACCTAGCCTTGGCCATTCTTAATTTTGGGAATGGGTATGATTATAACTACGTATACATGGTACGCGACTAATTATGTCTTAATATGTGTTATAAATTAACTTTTGTTAAAATTAATAATAAATCAGAGACGCAATAGGCCATTATGTTCCTAGTATTCGATGTACCGTTTCGTGACCACGACACAAATTAATGATTACTAGAATCCCGTTACAGCGGTCATAATTCGATTATAATGATTTAAAACTTAATATCACAACCTTTAAAAAAACACTATATAGGCATGTCTTTAAACTGTATACAAAAGAAAATAGTATATATGCGTGGGTATGGTAGTGTGTGTAATATAAGCCATACCACTTATATATATATAATGTTTTTTATTTATTTAATGTAAAAAACCACACATAATTTAAATAAAATATTAACATTCCCTAGCCCTTTTCTATATAAATTATAAGTGTGTCAAATTTCTTACTTTTCCGTTTACCCAATTTTCGTAAAAAGAGGTATACAGTTTTTACTTCACGTATTAATATATAGATTAAATGGAAATATAATATTAATCATTAAATAAAAATTTTTAATAATTGCCCGTCAATTTATGAATCGTAAAAATAAAAAGTGCGAGCGGTATCGTAAGCACCAGGTAGATACCCCACTCGATAGATTTAGAAGACTTTGCCCTGTTAATACTTAAATACTGTTAATATTAGGAAATAAAAATATCATAAAATATGGATCACTGATTATAATTTGACCAACCAACTTTCAATGCACATATCGATAATATATTGTGACTTCTATCACAATTTCCTCTTTGTGGTTTCATTTATAACTTTCCAGTGGAAAAGTCTTGTATTGGAGCTGATTTTGACAATCCCACAATCCCTGGATGACATAAGTTATATTATATCCATGTATTCCCACAGGAACGGGAACTACGCGGGTGAAACCGCATGACTTCCGCTAGTTTTAAGTAAGCGTCGATTATTCAGGTCGTCGGGTTTTTTGATTTCTTGAGTATACATATCAGCCTTCGTAATTTTTTGGACTCGATTATCTCGAGAACAAAAAATGATATCGAGCTCGAACCATTGTCATTCGTCACATACGTAATTACGTAACGTAATACTCAATGAAAAGACAAAAAGATAAAAAAAGGCTCATATTCAATAATAAATAATATATTTTTTTGTTTTCCTTATTGGGAAGTTCACCTAAACCACTTGTTTGAACGCTTGCTGCAGAAGACGTCCACAAGCATAGTCTGCTACTTCGTTCTTATCCATGCACCGTCTGTCTAATCAAATACCCAGCCCGTTAATTATATATGTCTAACTGCTTATGCCGGGATTCGAGCATACCCCCGTAGTCAAAGTGACCTAATAGTAAGACATAATGCCTTCACTATCTCGGCCACACAGCTGTGTCTCAAGGGATATACCCGTATCTTTCTTGCAAAACAGAGGTTATATATCTTGTTAAAATACCTACAATATATCTGACTTTACCCAACAGCATCTCGCCATTACTAATAATATAATTAAAATAACAACAACAAATTCGAAAAATAAATGTTAAGTTTATATTTTGGTAAATATTATTAAAAAAACAAAAAAAGAGACTGCTTATAATACATTTTAAGTCACTTAAAATTAAGTATTTTGGTATTAATAACTTTCATCACAACCCTTTACTTTTCTAACCATAATCACACAAGTATTGTACTTATAAGAACAACTTTCTGAATACAATTCTTTCACATTAATCATATTACTTTCACGTTGAATTTGAGGCATGTTACGGTTGTGGTGGTGAATCAACATACCCATAGAATAAATTAACATTTGTTTGATTATGACGAATAAGGAATATAAATGGATGATCTAAGATCAACATTCGTACACCACCACTTCGTGGTATTAGAACATCAGTTGTGGCTGCTGCTTCTGTTCCACTTTCATCAATATCGATATAAACTTTATGTATAATTTCTTCCACATATAAATTTGATTTAGATGATTTAGATTTCATATTATGTCGTATTTCATCAATTGACAACGATGTTAGTGTGTCAGATTCACCAGGTGATAAAATATTAAGGTTAGCTTCCATTGGATCAAATAATTTTTGTACACCAATATCTTTAAATATTGAGGTTAATGATGTTGTGGTTTCAATTTTCATTTTTGGCATCATTATAGCTGCTTTTGTTAAATTTAATTCGTTTATAAATTGTTGAACAATGTCGTCTGTTAAAAATTGTTCTAATTTTAACAATTTTTCTTTCGTCGATTTTTTTGGTACAATTATATACATTGATATAACTTCGCCTTTATAAGGTAAAGAAAATATTTCACAATCATGTTCTTTATCATGATGATAGAGAAAATCACCATAGTTTAACATCATATTGACCATTATTGAATCATTCTTGTTATCTCGACCATTTGGATAAAATGCTCGCCTGTTGGTCAAAAAGATTTAAATAAATAAAAAAATTATTTTAACTATTTTTCTAGCAGTTTAATCCAGGATAAGATAAGAACATGGATGAACAATCAGTAGAAAATGAAATACAAAAGTTACTCATTTCATTATCAATCAATGTCATGGCTCACCATATCTTTCTTTATCAGCCAATATCATGAAGGAAGCATGGAGTGACTGATTCAACGATTTTTAGAGTATGGAACCTTTCTAATAGGTTTTAAGATCTAACTGCGACAAAAAACTAATTGAAAGATATAGTAAGAAAGATAAAGTATCTGCACTTCAACTGCAGATACTTTTCTGTGTAATGTCTTCAGTTTCGATTATTATTAATACAAGTAAATTGTTTCATTTTGTGTGCGATTGTCAGATTCTGCAACTTAGGTATTTTTAACAACTTGTTTACACATATTTACCAACATTTACAGAATGATATTTACACCTTAATAGATAAACGCCTATTATCATACTTTATTGAAAGATAGTAAGAATTGAAAACATTATATATCTGTCGAGAATCGAACCCGGGACCTTCGTCGGTCGAAAGTGCTTCCCGGGGTCGAAAGTGCAACCCGCTACACCACGATAATATATGTTTATGCAATGATGTGCAGATGTAAATACAACAAAAGTTGTTAAAAATATCTAAGTTGTAGAATCTAATAATCTTACACAAAATGAGAATTTGCTTTCTTGAACATCGTTAGCTTTTGTATGTAAACATTTAATAATACATGCCAGTTTAAAAAATATTTATGTAGATTAAAAATACTTACATGTGAGTTACTGCCTCAGAAAATGGATGTTCCCAAGCTCCTTTGAAATACAAAGCTGTACTTAAAATCACATTTGTATTTGGTGATGGTGGTTCTATTAAAATATCTGTAATTTTTGCATTTGTTTTATCCGATACCCATTGATTGATAATATTTTGTGCTTCTTCAGCATTATTCTTAAAATCTAATGATTTTACTTCACTTTTATAAATATTTGTAATAATTTCTTTAAATTTACGGCCAATCGGATACTCTTTTTGTACAAATAATCCATTAGCCGTCGTTAGTTTTAATGTTGTTTCAGTGAAATTTTCCAAGGATTGTAATAACGCACCAAATTGTTCATGAACATTTTGTGAATTATATTGTATATTAAATTTTGGATCGTTAAGTTTCATTACTGTAGCAATTTCATCAAATGTTTTACCGCCTGAGCCAATTAGTAAAAGATACAACGCTTCTGCAAAAAAAAAAAAAAAAATTAATACTGGTTCTATATAATGTTCTTTAATATGTCTTTCTTTGGTCATGTAATTTTTGAACTAGATATAATTTGGTTTTGTGTATTAATTACATATTTTATTACAGTATTACACCAAACATTTGAGATGAAACGTTGCACTAGATACGCAGACAGGAGCATTTCTAGTCTATCAAGAAGCTTTTTAGAGCTCGGTAAACAACCAAAAATACATATTTCAATATAAATAAATATACTCATTACAAACCTGCTATATTAAACGGTGAAAATGCAATTGTTCGTGTTTGATTCAATCCGTTGGAACTACCCAATGAAATTCTATGATGGATATCTTTGGTAATTTCTAAGCCCAAATGGTTAATACCATTTGTTAAATTTGCTATTGGTATTGATTCTTTATTATATGGCATGTTGTCATTTGACCGTCCGTACGCGTTTGGGTCCGTTATATTTGTAGAATTACTGCTGTTATCATTCGATGAAAATATACCTTTTGATATTAGAATAATAATAATTATCGTTATTGTAACAAAAATGGTAATTACTGGAATATGCCACCGCATTTTGAATCTGAAAAATTTGAAAAATGACATAAAATATTAATTTTAATTATAACTGCATTAATAATGTAGTTTTAGTTTTATAAATATGGGTTGGGCTCAATTTCAAGGTAAGAATAATTTAAATATGACTCAAGGAAAAAGTACTGCAAAATTACAATTAATTTTTAATGAAAATTTAAATTATATACAGGTGAATCGTTTTGAGTAATCGAGTTTTTTGGTTTTATCAAATTTTTTATACGACTTTACCTCCCGGTTGATTAGTGCTACAACAAATTTGAATTAATAAGTTCTGTATCATTTTAATTCGTTCTATTACAAATTCGATTTGAAATAATTACTCAAAAGTGTACCATCGTTACAACATCGTTAAAAAACCGAATTAAATTATGCAAATACCTTTTTATATTAAAATGACACAGTTTTTAGCGTTTTAACAGCTTTTACCCATCAAAGAATAAAGCAAGCTCAATGAATGATATATTTTTCGAAAAGTAATTGCCAGCAAATATTTGCCATCATTCATTTTTGGGTCATGATTAAAAATGGGAATTATTATTTAAAAAATTGTTTTGTAAAAATTTCACAATAACAGAGTTATTGATACAGTTTAACATTTTGGCGTTGGAAAACACAAATAAGTTTAAATAATAATAATAATTTACTGGTTCTGTTAGGAAGGAAATTTTTTAACAATATAATTTGATTTGTTGTAGCTTTAATTAAACGAAAGTTACAGAATCCTTCCTTTATTATAAAATACGTAATACCCCAAAAAAAATCGAATAATTTTTAAAATTTTCGGGTTTTGCAAAAATGTTCATACAATTTGGTTACTTATTTTCTAAACAGCCTGTATAATTAAAAAAGTTTAAAAAATTTTAATTTTAATCGACAGCTTTTGCCACCTCTATAAATAGTCTAAATTTAAAGCGTTAATGTTCATTATTGTGTAACACTTACGTAGCAACTACACTTAGTCTGTCTGCTTATGTAGATATTAAATTCAATTACTAAAAACCAACCAACTGAGCCTGCATTGCGAAACTCTAATGTTGTCACTGAGCAGTTAGGTATGATGTTACTAAATATGATAAATAACATTGCATATCATACCGTAATGGCCAGTAGCAATATCATTAATAAAATTCGATACAACATAAAACGATACCCGAATTGTATTATTAATTTGCATACATCTACTGCCGATAGATTTACGATGTGTCAAATTTTTATTAAATTGAATTTATCAGAAATTTACATTGAATAATCATAATTAAATCGGCAATTAGCATTTTAGTTAATACTTTAACTGAAATTTAAGTATAAAATTGAGTTATGTCATATTATAGCGTTAGGCTCACAGACAAAGTGTTCTTTTATATACAAAATAGAGACGATAAAAATATCATCATGGGAAATTTTGTAACCATTGGCGTGTGCCGGAATAGTGTGATTTGTAATTCCGGTACCGATATGGAATTGTTTAAAAAAGTATCATAATGGAAGTTCGATTTGTTTGATATACTCCAGCAATGATAGTTATTGGTAAGACACTTGATGAGCACTTTTTTTTACTTCTTCAGGTTATGCTTATGTATATGTAAAATAAGTATTCAAAAGTTAGTGATACTACAAGCCGGAGCTATGACGATATCGTTAGCTCTGACGATACGATACCGATATGTCGGCCACATTATAAGCCTTAATTGTGGCGAAACAGATTAAGAAAAAATGTTTCAAACAAATTCTTTGTTTTGAAAAAACAAATAGTTTTTAATTTTTTTTAAAATCATTTATGGAACAAAAGTTTTGTTATGAATCCATTGGATCTAATGGATCGATTTTGCCCATTCACGAAAACTCACTTATATAAGGCCTAGAATATGCGACCCAAAATTTCAGCTGTCTATCTCTTTTCGTTTTTGATTTATCTGGACGAAAATAATAAGTGATTTTATGAACACCGATTTAATCGAAAATTATGTTTGTGTGCAAAATATTTGCTAGTGTTATAAACTTTAGCTTAAACTAAAATTAATATACTCGGACATATTCTATATTGTCGACTATTAAAACATATTCAATAATTTTTTATTTTTGTAAAGGTTTCCAAAAAATACACCCCCAAATAATGGCGTGTGGCAAGGAGCAACAGTAAATTCAAAAGATTTTAATTTTAAAAATAATTAATATTTAATTAACGAAAGTCCGTACACGCAGAAAAAATATAAACAAAAGTAAATCTTTGCTTTTAGAATTAGCTATTTGATTAATTTTTACTTTTTAGTTTACTATATATTTACTTGTATGTGTGTAATCTATTTTTTAATTAAGCATTTTCCTTATCATAATTATCAACTTCCACAAATTAACCTTTTCTATAATTAATACTTCAGTATTTTTATTTAAAACATGCTTTTAGGGTACTTACGTTTAATAAGAACTTCTATGAACAATAAATTATGCTTTTTAAGTAAATATTACCCAACAGATTTTATGAACAAGTAAAAAAAGGAATTACACATTCATTTTAAAACATTTAACAATACTTAAATAAACTATTAAAAATAAAAATTAAATATCCCAAGTGTCACGATTGAATTAACAAACACCATCACAATTAAAATAAAACATATAATAGCATTGACTAACTGAAAATAAAAAAAAATTTTTGATGCTGTTTAAAAAATCTGTATTCCCCACTCTAAACTCATGATGAATTTATGTCATGATATAGTAATATTTATAAAAAAATTTTCACTGTATTTGTATTTTATTCGCAGAATGTCCGCAAAAATGGAGCAATTATCAAGACCTTAGGCTTGAGACATATACAAAACACTTTGATCAAGATTCAAGACAATAAAAAATCTACTATACTTGTAACGCTGTAACATTCGAACGCATAGTTCGATTTTGATTAAATTTTTCAGGCATGTTTATCACATTCGAGTAATTATTTATTACGCAGTATTCGTCATTTACATTAAGTATCTCTCTGACTCACACAATGCATACTAGTAACAAATAATTAAAAAACAAATCCATTTTTTTTATTCTCACTCAATAATCCAGGCAATTCGTACATTTAACTCAAATTAAAGGGAGATTTTTGGATATGAATTTTAGACCATTACTGTGAGTCTAAATCTTAATCTGCAACCCTCGAGACCCTGTGCATATAAAATAGCGGTCGAAAAATTCTGATTTTGTCGCAGTTTCCTATTGTTACACGTCTAAAAGTAGTTTAAATTTTCTATTAAATTAGATAAATTTCATTTTTCTAAGTCAAATACTTCTAGAGCTCTTAAAAAATTGTAGTGGTGAGCAGAAAAATGACGATTTTATTGTATTTTTTTTGGATTTTCACCAATAACTCCATGTAAAATAGGTATCGTTAATTTCAGTAATACTCCATTTAATGTAAATTCATTCTTTTTTTGTGTACGTTTCGATTGGGCTATAAGAATACTATTATTATAAAAATAATAATAAAAAAATATATATTTTATTCTTTTTCTTTATATATTTTCACTGGATCAAAAGTATCGTAATTCAGAATTGTTCAAACCTTTAAAAATTAATATCCAACACTATTAACTTGAAATTCAAGGATCTTTTTTTATTTGTATTTCATCAAAGAATATTAAAAAAAATACCCTGTTTGAAAATAACAATGTCTAGCAATTGTTTAAAACAATTTCGGTATAAATAATATGGGTCAGCGTTGCCCTATGCCAACTTTCATTTATATCATCAATAGGACAATTTCAAGAGAATCTCTTAATAAAATTGATAACTATTTCAATTATGGACGAATTTATTTTTAACTAAGACACAAAGAACTTTCCTGAGATTTCAATGCTTTTAAAATCTCAGATTTCATCCTTTTTTAGAGTCATCGATATACAAAAAATGTTGACACATATTTAAGTTTTTACGTAATTATTTAAGAAGCAACGCTTCTTAAGAATTTACTTTTTATGGTGATTGTATTTCGTAATTGAACATTAGAAAATTACTTCCAATTTTGGTTTTAATACGTTTGCTTACTAACATATAATTTATCTATTTATAATAAATTTTTTCCTAAAAAAAAAGGTGCGATATTGACCTTGTTATGCAAATTTAAATATCATATAATATATTTAAATTTGCATAATATTAATACCTAACAAATTTTAATATCTTGACTAATTGCAAAAATTAAATAAAAAAAAAAACCCTCGTTGCCGTATACACCTTGTCCACTGAACCATTTTCCATATGAGAAAAAGGGGAAGTGAATATTCAAATACATTTATATAAAATATACACATGCATTAAAAAAAATTATATTGGATCATTACAACTAGCTAATTCATACTGATGATGACTACTTTGTAGTCGAAATACGTATTTATAAAATACAAAATAATTTGGTCTATGAAATTGCGGGAAAAATCGAAATTTATTCGAAAAATCCAAGAGTTCTCATTAATTATTATATACATAAAAAAAAAAATAATAATAATAATAAGGTTATTAGTTAATTGTGATTAGCGAATATATGATTGTCAAACGAGAAATACCAATAATTTGTATTCGTAAACGGTCAAATAAGAACTATAGATTTTCTTATTATTTAAAATTATTTACTTTTAAATATATCTTTGTTCTTTTTAATATTATTTTGTGGAACCAGCGGGTTTTTTTTGATGATAAACATTTACCTAAAAATTTGTGTGAAACTTAATTTTGAATAGCGAACCGTTTACTCTTGAAATGGAATATTTTTTAATTCTCATGCGCTGATTTCTACCAGACGAAATTAATTAATTATCTTGAGTCATAAACTGTATTATGTTTAAATCGAAAGCAGTTTTATTATTAGTTTTAAATTAATAGCTCTGGAGTCAAAGTAAACCTCGTAACCAAATGAATGAATTTCAATTTATTAATTCGTTTTAATGTATGTCATTTATTTAAGGTAACACATTTGACACATTTGACAAGTTTTAAAATAAGAGTGCTAAAAAAAGTAGATAAATTATTTTGTGACCAAAAACAATGTTCCTCAAACAATGTGACCAAAAATATTTTTCCAAAATTTTGAATATATTTTTTCAGCGATTAATAGCTGGTATAAAAACGTTAAAAAAATCTGGTTGAATGAGACGGAAGTTGATAAGCAAGCCAAATTATTAATTAAGACAACCGAAGCTAATAATTACTGACTCTATTGCCGTCTATGAGGGTAATATATAATTAATGTTTAGAGCAGACACTAGAGGTACTTGTGACCAAAATCCATCAAAGGAACCCACTCATTTTGTTGAGTTGTTTCCCCAACGCTTGCAGTTCCGGTTTTGGTCTTTAAATTTTACGTGGTTAACTTAATAACCGGGTTAAATTAATAATACTTAGGTTAATAATTTTTTCCTCCAACATAATTGATAATAATGGAAGCATACTCTTTCTTTCTTGAGGGTTAGAAAATTTTTCATTGCACTACTAACAAAAATTGAAAATAATGAGTTGTTTTTACTTCACAAAGAAGATACGTGAATTGATTGATGGGCTATCGACACTTGGTTGCAATGTTTGACTCAAATATAGTAATTTTAATATATAGAAATTAAACATTTCGACTAGAAGAAACGCAAGGAATTTATGCAAACTATATATTCAAATTATGATATCCCATTTAACTTCTCATCACCTCCACCTTATAATAAAAAATGTTTGACAACAAGAAAATGTGTTAGCACTCTGATCGGATAACATTTTGCATTAAGTGTATTTTTCGGCAATTATTCCTTATCACTATTTACATTGTTGGAAAATAATATAGCATCAAGAAATTAGAATTAAGCAAACATTCAACAATTTAAATTTGATTACGGTAAATGCCTTGTTTAATGAGACAGATGCAAGCAATTAAATTAATATTTATTTATAAGTAAATTAAAGGTGAATCACGAAATTCAAGACCAAATTATACGAGTCTTGGCCTATAGTTAAATCATTTTCGTTAGTTCATTGTTTGTTTTAATTTGTATTCTACAATTTGATTGGTTATTTGAAGGTTGTTATATTCATTTGTAAATAATTGTTCATTATATTATACAATACGACACAGTGCTCATTTTATATTTTTAATATAATATGTATTAACAAAAAAATAGAAACGATAAAACAAACCTTAATGAGATTACGCAGGGAATGCGTGATCAGTTGACTAACGACAACAATTCAACTTTAGGTTCATCGATAGTCATCAAAATAGTAATTTTACTTCCGTTCCTAGGATAGAGCACTCAAAAGTTTTCCCTAAATTGCCGATTAAGGGATTTGAAATTTTGTATGTACAAGAAACTTCTATGTCCATTATTGGCACTGTATTTTTGTTGTAATTACTACTCCAAATATTCTAATATATTTATTTGTAATTACTGTACAGTTTATTTGTGACAATTAAAAGAATATAAACCACTAAAAAGGAAATTCACTGTCTGGCCACGGTAAGAAAAATCCTTGCTATTACTAAATGGAATTTTATTCCTCTTTTAAAGAGCACACTTTATGTTAAATTATTAAAATAACAATATAGATATTATGTCGAATGCATACAGAAATTAAGACTAATATTTAATAGTCTAGACAAATATTAACAGGATTAACTCAAAATACTAATATTTATTAGAACTACTATTATTTACAAACAGAAATAGATTTAACTTTGCATAAATTAGTGATTTATTCTAAATCATTAAATACAATACAAATATCTATGTACTTTCATTGAAATATATTTATTATCGACTATTTTATATTATATTCTTAATTATTAGAATCAAGACAAATTTAATTACATGCTAATGTTATACTTGTATTCTGCATTTTATTCTTTATAAGTTTGTAATTTTTTTTAAATTTAATACTTTTCAATTTAATGTTTCTCATTGTATAGTCCTGAAGAAGTGAACAAAGTTGATGAAACGTTGTTGAAAAAATTTTTTTGTATACATTATTTGCCCACCCTTCGTTAAACTAATCAATATTTAATAGAACTTTTTTCTAATCAAAAATATAAATTAATTTATGATTTTGGAAATTATTTCAAATAAGCTCGGTTGATACAGTTCCTTTTCCCCGGTTCGGACAACAAATTCGATTTCTAGGTATCAAATCTAACTTGCGACGATCAGTGAATGCCTGCCTGTGTCACACGAATTATCTGATCATCCCCGTCCGTTGAACTACTCTTGACTCTAATTCACCTTCATATCCTCCACAGAAACAAGTTGGCTCTTGACATTAAATTTGCATCATATACTTATATCGGAACATTGATACTCGAATTACAAGGGCACACATAGACAAACAGGCATAAAACCATCATAATTTTTAAGCAATTAAGAATTAAGGTAGACTTCAATTTTAAACATTATAAAAAAAACCTCAAAAAGTGAGTCAGTGAGTGGTAAAAAAATTATTTATAGTAAATTAATCTAAACCAATCTGCTTGAGTCAGCCCTATTCTTGGTAAGTGTATATAAAGTTAGTAAGCAGATATAAAATTAGATTTTTAAGCAGAAGTTGGAAATGGCGTCTAGCAAAGTTGAAAATACACCGAATCATTCCTAAGTAACGAAAAGACCATGATTACGTATAAACTGAAAAAATACAATTGTGCTTATATGGTAATGTATAAGAAGTTCCTTTGTGAGTACAATAACTCAATTAGATAATTTATAAGACTACCTGATTAATAAAAGATTTATTCTAAACTTCCAAAGCTAATGTATAATATACTCCAAAGCTAATATACTTTAAGTATGCGCAAACATCTTAAGAGCTAAACACATATTCAAATCATTCTTTAGTCATTCTTTTCTAAACAATGCATAACAAGGGATGGTACATACGACCAGAAGCCGAAGATGTGCAGCTATGTCTGACTTTATTAGGAACTAACCCAGACCCATATATTCACTTTTGTGCAAACCACTTTAAACGCGATTATCTCGAAACTGTTATTTTAAAAACTGCTCGTATTGTAACTCAAAAAGTTATCGACTGATTTGTTTGAAATTTGTCGAGGCCTTTCTCTACATGACTACCGGAAGGATAAACCTAACTTTTGATATTTCGCGTTGATTAATTACTTTTTAGGGGTTAAAAATGTCACAAAAATAGCCCTAAATTCTAACTTTTTTTTCAAAGGCTTATTTTATAATAAATTTTATTATTTTTTTTAATTTTTTAGCTTTATCCTTTCCGTTAATATCTTATAAAAAGAAAACACTTCAATTTTTTTGTTTCAGAACGATAGATTGAGAGTGATAAATGCAGCAGTTTGGGACCTCGCGCAGTAGGTAGCCGACAAAAAATGATCCTGAGCCGCCATTTTGGAAAAAAAAAACTTTTTTTGTACTGTTAAAAGGTTAAATAAACTTGTGTTAAAATTTTAAAGCAATATTTAAAATACGTTTAAAAAATGACCGATTTTGAGGCTTCTATATGAAGTAAACCCCCAACTTAGATGAAGTAAACAAAAATTTGTTATGAAATCCGTAAAAATCGATAATTGATATTCCCATCTGAATAGATACAATATTGAAAATAAAAGATTCAACAGTCAAATTTGTATGGATAAAAGATCCTTACAGACTAAATATGAATATAAATAAATATATTAACCAGATGTAGCATAAATAATTGAAGTGGAGACGATTTGAATTTATGCCAATATTTAAGATAGAGATAAGAGATTTATTAGTCATCAATTGTCTAATAATAAATTCGCCAATATACTATGATGTCATATTAAATAATGTTAAGATTATTTTTTAAATATTAAGATATAGACCAGAACCTGGATGTACTTGATTGTGTAAAATTAGAGCACCGCATTTTGTCATCTGTCAATGGAATGTTATAAATATTAACATCCGGATTGTCGAATCATTTTTTGGGATCATCGGTCCCGTCTCCTTTTCCAATGGATTATAATCCTTGGAGCTATGTTAATGATTGTTTTATATAAATTGGAAAAAAATATATAAAGGAATATATTTTATCTAGTTTCTAGTTTCTACAAAAATTTTTAATTTCCTTTTTTTAGAAGTATTCGCAAAACGTTATAGTTCCATGTAATATATATATGATTTTCTCGGGTCGTAAAAATAATTTGTACCAAAAATTGCTGCGGTAACATTCGGATTGTTTATATTTAAGGTATCCTTAATACAATTCCATTGACAGAATACGGTGCTCTATTTTTACACAATCAAGTATTTCCAAATCCTGCTCTAATCAGTAGTTTTATACAAAGCCATAATTGTTATTTAATTACGTAAATGAAGCAAACTCTAATTATCTGTTTCATTTTTATTAAAAACATGAATAAAAACTTAATTATATTTTAACTAGAATAAGCGATTGTTTTTATTTTTAAAAAAATTGATTAACGAAAAATGGATTAATATCAATCGGTCGAGGATAATCAGTTAATTGGAGTCTATGAATTCATGGGCCATCGTTCGAATTACAAGAGACAGAATAACAGTTCAAATATATAAATAATGTTTGTTTGTTAAAAGCAAACAACTTTTGAATGAAACATTTTTTCTTTATGTTTGCAACAATTCAGGCGCAATTTCTTCTAATTAATATATACATGGTTATAATACTAATTATTACACAACAAACTTTTTATTGCTGTATGGATTATTTATTTAGTGTATTTTATGAATGTAAATAATTAAATATAGCTCTAGAATTGACAGTCAGGCGTATGCCGAGTATATAAACAATTAATACTATTATTTTTATCACTTGTTATTATTCTAACACGTTGATAATTATAAAACAAATGCAAAAATTAGTCCAGGTGCTGTTAATTATAATTAGAATAACAAACAAAAAACCGACGCTCAAAATTTAACTATGCTACAACAAATAGAATTCTTCGAAATACTTGAAAGAGCAAGCTTAAGAGTGATTATTCACATCTGTTATTGGCATAAAGGAGTATGATTCTAACAAGCTGTTGACTTAAATTACATGTAATATGCATTGTATTTCTTTCAATTTTCGCGCCACAATATCTCAAAAAACACTTATCCAAATGTTTTGAAATTTGGTATACACAATATTTACATGAAAACGAAGGGCTTATCGAAGAGTTTTTCTCGAAAAAACATTTTTAAATACAAAATCGAATTTTTATCAATTAATAAATCAAAATTCAATTATTTATTTAAAAATGTTTTTTCGGGGAAAACTCTTCGATTAGCCCTCTGTATCTTTGTGTTTTTCTGTTAATGTTGAGCATACATGGAGGGTGCTTCAGTAATATGTAAAAATTATAATAATAAAGCTTATCCTTCAAAAAATTAAGTAGATAGTAGACAAATAAATATCTGTCTGAATTTCTGTATGCTTACGATATAAATATAAAAAACAAGTAAATAAGTTAATTGCTTTTGATTAAAATTACCTATTTTTATAAACTATGTATTAAATAAAATCACTTCACTGCTCTAAAGTCTAAAACAACCAACCATTGAAGTACACAGCCAATACATATACTAAATGAAAAATAACATTTTATATTAAACCGAAATAAAAAAATTAAATAAATAAACACACACTCACAACGACCATAGACATTTATTTCACCTTGAAAATAACAGGTTCGAAGAGCTGCTATTTTGTAGAATAGTTTAGTTTTAAGAGAACGTTTTGGAGGCACTTGAGTATGCGAAAATCGACCATTGAATTTTGTCAATGGCAATGTGTTGAGAATTGCTCAAGTATTAAGGATTCGGTTATTATCGGACCAATTTTGGTCAAACTTGTTTACGAACGCACCATTTTTATCGATTTATATCATTTAGAATCCATTTAATGATTGATGAAAATTGAAAAAAAAAATACTTTTGAACTTTGAAGAATTTATTTCAAAAATGCTTCGTTTTCGTACTATTAGTACTACAAGTATGATATACTTGAATTCGAAGATGATTTGCAAGGTTTTGAATTTTCTTTACGTTTTTTAAATACTCGTAAAAACTTTTATTATTTTCCTCATGAAGTTTTTTCTTTCCAATAGTAATAGAGTAATTCGAGTAATAGCTTGTTTTCGTCAAATACGCTATTACCCAAGATCAAAAGTTTTAACGTGAAATATTCAAGAAACAAAGTAACAAAGGTGTTTTCAAATTATGTGAGTTTTCACTGGAACAAAATTGGCCCCCATTTTTTTGGTGGAAATAAATGTGCTACTCACCCGTAATTACCACCCCCAATTAAAAATGATTGTTACCACTTTACAATTTACTTTATTTATGTACTTGTAATATACCCTATAAGTTTGTTCGGTTTAAAGTGCATAGTTCCACCTAGCAGTACTGTGTACTGTTGTTGTATAAAATTAATAATAATCCCCTTTGGTTAATGGCTATATTGCTGAAAGTAGCTGAAGCCAGAAAAAAAAATGCATAGTTTTGAAAAATTTGAGCTTGTAGTGACAGCTTTTTTGTAAGTTTGCAAAAAGTTGCCTTTCTTTTAAAATAACTCAAAAAGATACGCAAAATTTTCTGTGCAATAAAAATTGAGTAGAATATAGCTCGCAAATAGTACTGCATTCAAGCTTTTTCATGACAAACCTTTTTATAAATAAGAGCTTAAAAAAATTAGAATACAAAATAGTTTTTTTATTGAACTTGATAGCTAAAAAATTAAGTGAGTTATGGTAAAAATATCCAATTACAAAATATTGTTCAAAAGGCCATCTACATCATTATTTTTAATTTTTACCCCATTTTTGCATACTCAAGTATCTCCAGATCCTGCTCCAGTTAATGCCTTTATGAATGTGTATATATATGATGTGTAATTAATAAATTAAAAATCAATTTATGTATAACACGAAATGAATCTTCTTATAACAATATTAAAATAATGGTTACTTGTTTTTCCTTTTCATTTTAATTTCAGTTGTAAAAATTGAAAAAATGAAATTTATTTATTTATTTATTTATTTATTAGTTTTTCATGTAGCCGAAGTGCATTCTATTATGTATTTCATGTTTTATATGTAAATATACAATGTTTTGTTTTTTTTTTATCGAATCCAGTTAAGGTCATACATAACATATTCTACTAATGAATAATATAAATATTTACTCATTAAAATTCATTATGGTCTGTACCTTACTATTATATAATTTGATGTTTCGTACGTGTTATTAATAAATAAAATAAATCGGAGCTATCTATTCAATAAAGTTGAATTATTACTGTCGATAATTATATCAGATAGTTACTTATATATACTTCAAATTTATGATTACTATGATTACAAAGCGAAATGTTTTCATTTTGTGTGCGTTTGTCAGTCTCTGCAACTGATTTTTAAAAAAACATTTTTTGTATTAAATCATTATATATATTTTACAAAAGTAAAAACGACATTGCTCCGCTCCTCAACTGATAAAATCGCAAGGTTTTTCATCATTTCAGGGTGACTTGAATATCACCAAATTTAATTTAAATTTGAGTATGTTGGAAAAAAATGTTTCTAAAGATCGTATCTGAACTCTATTACGTCAGTGTGATGTAAGATATATAGCTGATTATCGTATTTTAATGAAATATAGTAAGAATAGAAAACATTAGACATCTGCCGGGGATCAAATCTGGAACCATCTAATTGCTGGTCCCATATGCAACCTACTACACCACAGGTGCTTGGAAGTCAACTACATATATTATATTACACTATTATATCCCGTTACAGTGGTCGAAATTCGACCATAATCACTCAAAAGTGCATCTCACTGGTTTTAAACAAAACAGTATATATGTGTTCCTTTAAACAAAACAGTATATTAAGTAAAAGAGTATATAAGCGTGTGTGTAGTAGTGTGCATAATGTAAGCCACAATTCACATATATGCGTGTGCTATAGTGTGTGTTATGTTTTTATTATTGATTTTCTATATAAATTATATGTTTGCTAAATTGCATACTCCTCCATCCGCCCAATTTTCAAAGGGTACACAATTTTTTGCGTCACGTATTAATGTATAGATATATCTTCAATCTTTATTATTTTTTATGGGTGAATTAAAAACTTTGAACTGTAAGTATTGTCGGTTATTACCAACACTTGTTTTTATTTAGTTTTTTGGATTTGTAAGTTTCTACAACTTATTGAACAGATAAACGACTATTATCGTATTGTATTGTAAAATTGTAAGTATTGAAAACATTACACATCTTCCGGGAATCGAATGTTCGAACAACGATGTTTTTATAAACGATTTCGCAACAAATTTTGCTATCACACAAAAGAATCGTTGAAAAACACAAAAATCAATAAACCAATTTTCATTAGCATTAATTAAAACTTTAATTATTTTTATTTCCAAAAATACCTTTATCAAGTTTCCTTACCAAGTTAAAATTAGTTAGGAACTTTTGATAAAAATTTTAAATTAACTGTACTAATCTAATATACAAAACGTTCGCAATAGTAGCTTAAATATAATGAATTTTTTGTTCTGAGATTCAAGGTTAAATTATATATATATATTTTTTAAATTTTATAAATAAATATTTGTTTCTAAACAATCGAATACCGGAAGATCTAAAAAATATATGCTTGGCTATCAACTACGAATATTTTAAGTGTAATGTCTTTAGTTTAACTATTTTATATGTTTTTATGTATAATGTGGGCTAAACAAAAACAAAGTCCTAATTATTTTATCATTTATTTTGAACTCAAGCGAATAGTTTCAATTTTGTGTGTGATTGTCATATTTTTAGATATTTTTAACAACTTTTGTTGTATTATAAAATTATATCAGTTTGATAGAAGTAGAAATGACATTTGCATCTCAATAGATAAAACGACTATTACATACAGTATGTTATTGAAACTGAGAAAATCACTGGAAAATTTCCAAATTTACCAAATAAAACAGAAATGTTGTAACTGTATCCTAAAAAATAACGAGCACGCTTAAAATAATATTTTTCGGAGACATTTGTTAGCCAATAGG